>JBCNYH010000027.1:31799721-31822507 GCA_039654325.1 Tandanus tandanus | reverse complement strand
ACACACACACACACACACACACACACACACACACACACACACACACACACACACACACACACACACACAAGATGAAAGCGACAAATCTGTTTGCTCAGGATTAAATCCGCAATCAGTAACTGGATTGTAAATAGTATAAATAAGCAGGCAACACACACACACACACACACACACACACACACACACAGATTGTGTAACAAAGTCCCTGTTTATCTGTACATCCCTGCGTCTTTGTCCCGGCAAATGTCAAAAAAGCAACCCACCAATTGCCCCTTTGGTCTGGCCCAGTGTGGAGCTCAATAATGTTATTCATGTCAGAGGCGGACGGGGCGGCGGAGGTCTTTGGGAAAAGGCCTTTGGGCAGATTTGGACAATGAGGCTGCTCTCTCAGGCTCTCGCTCGGTCCCCGTCTTTCAGGCTTTATCTCTCTCGCTGTCTCATAAGCAGCAACGGAGCAATTTCAATCATTTTCGCAACCTCCCAGCAATCATAGTTTTAACTCCCCTGTTATTTAAAACAATCTGAGCTCTGCACTGGAGTTAATCACTGCTTTACACTACATCAGTCAGGGTTATTCATTCTGTTCCAATTAATCATGACATTTTTCTACATTGTCTGAGGCCTCTTCTGCACAAACTCGTCTGTAATGACAATTGGCAGTGTTGAATTTTATCATGTTTGCTGGCAAATGGAGGGCAAATTGTTTGTGATTGTATGTGTCTGCGTATGCGAGCGTGCGTGCTATGGTAAGCACGTGCATGGCGTTATTTGTGAGTGCCATCTGGTTTTGGCTCGGACCGCTCCGTGCGCTCACTTAATTAACCTAACTGGAGGCCATTACATTTCCTGTAACGTTTCACTTTCTCTGGTTTATGTCGTGAAGCAGGGAAGGACTCAATTAGGCCAGTGCTGCTCCCTGGATATTACACACTTCATGCGTGCCAGTTAAGGAGGCGAGGAGTTCAGTGTGCCCACACTGTGAGTGCAGATAAAGGCCCGTCTCTCACACACAGGCAAGATCCAGCTGCCAAAACACTCGGCAAGAGTAATGCATTAATAGCGCAGAGAGTGAAGGCTCTAACAGGCTACGTGGATCTGTACGTGTAGCGGCCTAATTATCTCATTAGTTTAGCTAAAAGAGAGACGGCGGCCATGTTGGTTTTAAATGGATTACCACAGCTGTTCCTGCCATGAGAAGCCCGAGTGGGAGCTGGGTGACTGGGAGGACTACTGGTGTTTAATATCTAATCAGCCGTTAGCATGTCAGAGGAGGGAGGAAAGAACTGCGGTGCTGCTGAGAGGAGATCCAGAGCAAAGCCGCAGTGTTTCAGCCTGTCAGGCCTGACGCACAGCAGTCTTACACACACAAACACAATTTACCACACTGCCTGTCTGTCACAGTGTGCTATGACACACACAGGCATACACAGACACACTTGCGGCTCTGAAGCTGTGATGACTCCCAGAAGACCGAGACGCTCACCGATCATGAAATATGAGAGTAATTGAAGGGGATTGTGGAATGTCTACCCCCCTGATGGCACCTTCATAAGGATTATGTGACAAAGACAGAAAATCATGGGCTAAGCTAAACTGTATACACAAAACTCCCCTTCTAATCAGTGCACACTTCCTAAGAGACATGATCTCACACATGTTCCTCTTTACTGTTTAACACCATGACATGCACACGATCAATACATTCAGTGCTTTACCAGTACATCAGCTCAAACGACTGATCAAACAGAACTGAATCACATATCATGCACTCATCGGAATCACTCTATTTAAATTTTTTTTATCAGGCACAACAAGGACCATATTTTCTGTATAGTGTTTGAAGAAACATCTAAAAAACATTTTTTTTTCTTCGCCCTGTCAGGACATGAAAAGTTCCCAATCCAGACACTCACCTCAGAAAGTTGTCGCCGTATAACGTTAAATTTATACGGGATCTTCCTGTGGCAATGTGAGCTAGTTTAATAGCGGTTACCTAGCAGGCATGCTAATTACGTGCTATTAGGTTTTGTGGGAGAATGTATGGCTTTTCCAAATTGCTTCTTCAAATATTTTGTTCTTTTTAATCAGAATAAAGCTGCAGAGATCTTTCAAGGTGATAAAAACCTGACAAACAGCTTTTTATTTTAACAATGGTTCCCAACTCACCACAAAAACAAGCATTAAAACCTTTTGCTAACTAACGCTTTACAAAATCAGTCTTGGAATACGGGTTGAGCCACAGAGCCACCTAAGGGCTAGAGATGGTGTCATAAAGCTGAGAATAATTCAGAAATGGTTTAAAGGGGCAGCTCAGCCTTCCCAGAATCCAATTCATTGTTTTTGTTTACATAAAGGGCTACTGGGCAGGGGTGCATGTTGATGTTTTTAGGCGTTTATTGCAATGAAATTGCTGTATTATAAGAAAAATGAATGCAGTTAAGCACATGTCAGCATCTTGAGGTCTTTAACACCATAAACAAGGAAAAGACGTATGGTGAGGTATGGCACAATGTTTGTGTAGGGGACTGCTATGATTGGTGAAACGTGCGGTATAATACAAGGACTTGCCAGATTTTTGGAAAAATCAAGTTCACGCAGAATGTGATTACATTACATTTACAGCATTTGGCAGAGCAACTTACAATTACCATTTTTATAAAACTGAGCAATTGAGGGTTAAGGGCCTTGCTCAAGGGACCAACAGTGGTGATAGTAGGGATTGAACCTCTGACCTTCGGATCAGTAACCCATCGCCTCGACCACTAAGCCACCACTGCCCACAGAATGAACAAGGATTGGTTGAATTTGCGTATAGTGATGCGACCGCGACATGGCGAATACCTGGAGGAACTGACTGGGTGCACTCTGCAACAAAACCCCAGTAAATTCACTGTTCTTGATGCTTTTAAAGCCAAATTGGTAAAATGGAAAGCTAGCAAAATTTGAAAGTAGCATCTATTCAGGGCTCCAGATAAAACCCATTTATTACCCTCGGAGGCCCTTCTAAAGCCACGCCTTCCCGACTACAGGTTTGTGCGCGGTAAGGTCACGCACCAGCAAGAACACATGGGAGCATCTGATTGGATATTTCCCAGTGGACGGCAAAGCAATGACTGGTCAGTTTTTACAGGATTACAATGGCCACAGATCTCTTAAGTTATAGACTACTAACAGGGTGTAAAGACCATTTCAGCCAATTATAACAGTTTGTGTTTCCAGCGAAAACTTGACCAACACCAGCTTTAAAACCCTTTTAAAAGCTTTTGTTCATCCAAGTGTCATATGTCTAACATCTGAAGGCATCATGCCTGATATCATTTTCTTTTTGGAAGCCTACCAGACGTGCAAGGACACTTGTGGCCCTTATGATGGAAAAAGCACACAAAAACGGAAGTCAGTAGAATTAATGTAACTACAAAACATTGTCAGTTTCATGAAACAATTTATGATAAATGGGTTTTTTGTGGATTGTTATGGAATATGGATGGAACTGAAAATGGTAATTCACTACTAAGTGCAGAGGCTCCTCTGAAATGTGAGCTGGCCCTTTTATGGAAGCTGATTCTCGCTGACTCACCGTCTCATTGCCAAACAGGATGTCCACATAGGGCATGACCTTCATCAGGGAATCCTTAAAGAACTCGCTGATGAAGGGAGCGGACAGGTTCAAGCCGAAGATCTTGTTGTTATCGGAGGCATGCTTCGCCACCTTCAGGATCGACTCCAAGGACACGGTCAAGAAGAAACCCTGCAAGAACACAGAAATGATAGTTGTTAGGACATGATAGATAGATAGATAGTCAGATAGATAGATAGATAGTCAGATAGTCAGATAGATAGATAGATAGATAGATAGATAGATAGATAGATAGATAGATAGATAGATAGAAAGAAAGAAATAACCTGTGCTTTATCACAATCGTGTTTTGTGGAGCTTAAATAAATCCTAAAATGCAAACACATTGTGTGTGTTATCATTTTCAAACAATGAGGATTGTTTTTTTTTTGTTTTTTTTAAATAAATGGAAAAAGCACAGTGCTGAGTTCGTTTTTATCCTTATCACCGAAGAACGATAAGGATGAAAGCAAGCACAGAAAGCTCAAGACCGCACCGCGGCAGCAACAATTACAAGAAAACAACAGAGGACAAAATGTCTCCATCCTCTTCATGAGAAAGCGCTAAACGGAATTCGGCTTGATATAATGGACTGCATGATGAGGAGCAAATAGGATTAACGTTTTAGGAGATAAGAAGGAATGATGACAAATGAAGTCCAGAATTACAGCAGCATTTCCATCACAGGTCATCCAGAGGTCACAGAGACTATCCAATAAAAACAAAGGGCACCTTGGCCTACTCCTCATGCAGGGAAACAGGCACGGTTAGCCATGTTCCCTGAAGACCACTTGCGCAGCAAGCTCACGCCAGGGCTAGACGCCGCCGTTAAAGGGGAGAGAAGAAACAGAGCACTTATGTGTAAGCACACCAAACAGGTGCACTTGGCAAAAAAAAAAAAAAAGGTTTAGTGTTTGGTGTGATTGTGCTAACAGGACACAGTACAGATCACTAACTTTTACACAGAGCAGTTTGTTTGTCAGGATTGAAACTCTACAAAAACTGTTTAGCACGCTGAATTACCCCGACTGCATCAGAACTGCAGTCGAGCAGAAGAAAGCTAGTCCAAACACATGGACACATTCCCCTCTCAGTGGCTTAGCATGGCCTAAGAGAGCCGTCTGGGAGCAAAGAGATGGCTGCTCTCCAGCCCTTGTTCTCGGAGGAGGGAAAGAAGAAAGGGGAGGGGAAATAAAAGCATGCTAGCATCTGATGAAGTGGAAAACAAAGGTCTTGTCTGGACTCTTCTTACTGAGAAACAAGAGAGTCTATTCGGGCCATTGTGAGAATGAATACGAAGCAGGTAAGGAAACACCTTCACGTTTAAACCTGAAACCAAACACTGGCCTTGTACCTTTGATACAGTTCATCTTGCACTGAGAATAATTCAGAGGCACTGTATAGGAGTGAGCAGGAGAGAGGGAGGGAGGGAGAAGGGGGGGAAGAAAAAAAAAAAAAGCGGGAGGGAACACAATAGGCCGAGTGAGAGAATAAGCAGCGGGTACATCATGGAGAGACTAGTGCTTTTACACAGGCTAACACAGGCGCTCTGAGAACACTCCATTAAAACAGATGAGGCTTTTGTGGCTGAGAGTGGAAAGAGAAGAGAAGTGACCTTCATGTGTTTACTGTGACTGTGTCAGCTTTTTACGCAGCTCACCAGAAGAATCAAAAAGCGCCGTCTGGCTGTAGGGCCTACAACAGAATGCGTTAAGTGGGCGAACATTATGTGAAATATCTATAGTGTTAGTCATAACAAATCATCTTCGTTTTCTCTCCCAAATCTCCGATATAAAGCACGCGGCTGAGGATTTCCACAAAGCTGTCAGGGAAATTTAGCGGCACTGACATCTATAATACACATTATAAATAAATACTCCTTGGCAATCGTCATGAGGATGTCTCGAGAAGCTCGGCCAGGGCAAGAAGAGACATCAGCCAACTATTCAGCGTTAGAAAACCACAATTCAGCGTATTATATACAGCAGCTATAAAACACTACAACTACAGTTACGGGCAAAGCCACAGCACATCTAGTGTGTTACATACACATACAGTATGCTGTGTTATTCTAAACAGATTCAAGCCTGGTTTTAGCCATTTTTTGATGCTCAAGCTTCACACTTGAGAAAATATCAATATCAAACAGTGTTGCATAATTATTTGCACCCCCTAACAATGTTCTACATTTTGTAGCATTGCACCCTGGTACTGTAGGTTATAATCAGCAAAACTACTTACAAACACATCTGCTTACTCCTATTAGGATCACAGTGGGGCTGGAGCCTATCTCAGCCGACTCTGGGCAAAGGCAGGGTACACCCTAAACAGCTCATTAATCCACTGCAGAGCAAACACACACAACCATTCACACAGACACCTAGCGGCAATTTGGAACAGCCAATCAGCCTGATGTGCATGTCTTTGGATTGTGGGAAGAAACCGGAGTACCGAGAGGAAACCCACACAAGCACAGGAAGAACATGTAAACTTCACACAGAAACGCCCTCGCCAATCCCTGGACTCGAACCCAGAACCTTCTTGCTGTGAGGAGGATGTGGTAACCACTACGCCCTGTAAATTAATTTGTTTATTCATTTATTCATTCATTCATCTTCCTCCGCTTAATCCGGGGTCGGGTCTTGGGGGCAGCAGCCTAAGCAGTGAGGTCCAGACGTCCCTCTCCCCAGCCACTTCCTCCAGCTCTTCCGGGGGGACACAGAGGTGTTCCCAGACCAGCCGAGAGACATGGTCCCTCCAGCGTTTTCTGGGTCGACCCCGGGGTCTCTTCCCGGTTGGACATGCCCGAAACACCACACCATGTAGGCGTTCGGGAGGCATTCTCTTTAGATGCCCAAACCACCTCAACTGGCATCTCTCATGCAGAGGAGCAGCGGTTCTTCTCTGAGCTCCTCCCAGATGACAGAACTTCTCACCCTATCTCTAAGGGAGAGCCCTGCCACCCTGCGAAGAAAGCTCATTTTAGCTGCTTGTATTCGCGATCTTGTTCTTTCGGTCACTACCCAAAGCTCGTGACCCTAGGTGAGGATAGCAACATAACTCGACTGGTAAATTGAGAGCTTTGCCTTTTGGCTCAGCTTCCTCTTCACCACCACTTGTAAACTATAAATTAGTTTGTAGTTTGCATAATTAATTAGTAACAAATTAGAAAAACATAAAATAGTGATTACATAAGTACTCAACCCTATTGCTGTGAAACCCCTCAATTAGCTCTAGTGGCATTTGTACAGGTTTCCAATCAGAAGTCACATGATTCGCTGAATGGAGTTTAGCAGCATGCAATTAAAGTCTCACCTGATCTTAATATTAATACACCTGGAGCTAAATTTATTACAGAACATACCTACACAAACAGTTAAAACCAAGGAAGTATAAAAACATGTCAGGAAATCTATCAATCAGGGTTTCATATTTAAACAAATGATAATAATAATAATAAAAAAATATATATTCGAATTTCTTACAGAGTACTATTAAATCTGGGTTTAAAAATAGGCAAAGCTTCTCCATTTAAACTCACTGAAGATGGGATTAGTCAGAGAAGCATCCACAAGGCAGAGACTAACTCTGAATTCAAGTTCAAGGGATACATCCACTTGTGCATTTTTCATTCAGCACAGAGAGAGCGAAGTGAATCCTGTGGTTTCAAGTGTCTGAAATCAGAAACAGATATTTTAATTTCCTTTAGATTTTTTTTTTATATCAGTCATAATAATACAACACACAAGAAATAAATATACCACAGGGGTCCAGACGCTCCCACCGAAAGGACCATTTCATAATATGCCAATATAAAACAAGAATATCAAGTTTGAAAGCCACAGCTTCGGCATGCACCAAGTAAATGTCCGGAAACCTAACATACAGTTTTGCCTCTGTGACCTTGAAAAGTAGGTCAAGGTCACTCACACACAAACTCATCCTAGCAGTCATAGTAGTGAACCAGCATAGCAAGTTTGAAAGCCCCAGCTTCAACATTGAGCAAGTAAATGTCCGGAAACTAAAGTGTGACAGACAGACAGAACCCTTTCCTATAGCTCACGAGCCACTTTGTTGGCGGGAGCCAAAAATGTGGAAGCAGTCCCCAATACCACCAAATGTGAAAACAAAAATTCTAACATTTCTAAATTCTTTCTTAGTTCGATATCCATTTTGTAAATCCCTTCTTTCATATCCTGGATGCAAACCCCGCCGCTGTTGTCACCCCGATAACCACGCCCTTTTCTCATCAGAGGTGGAAGCCGAACCTCTTTTTAAACTACTCTGCTGGTCTTTTGGATCCTGTTGAAGGATATCAATCAGCAGTTTGTAACTCTTGAGACCCCGTCCCGTCAACCCGGCACAACAAAAAAAGGAAGAAAAATCAAAACCTCTTGCTAAGTGTAAAGTTTAAATTAATTGTTCATGCAAACTTGGAAAGCTTAACAGAATCCTATGCAAACATTATCACCTCATTATCAGATTTGCAGCTAGTGCAGTTTCGGTATATCTTATAGCTTATATTTCCATTGTTTTTAAGTAGAACCTGTCATGTTGTCGGTCTAACTATTGTGCTCATGTGCAAAACAGATTTTTATCTCTGTATGATTACACTGGTTAAATAAAAATAAATAAATAAATAAACAAACATTTGCCCTCAGCTGTAGACTGTTTGCAGGGACAAAGTCCAGAGTCTGATGCAAATCTTTACTGCTAGCCTGCTATGAGGAAGCGTTTTTTTTTGTAAGCTGAAAGGCGTTAGCCACAGAACCATGTAGAAATGACTCTCTGGAGACAAACATAAGGATGGTTAGACAGAACGAGGCCCACTGGGGTGCAGGGGACTTCTGAAGGCTGCCTGAGCTGAACTAATGGTGTGTGTCTGTCTTTCTGTGCGTGTGTGTGTGTGTCGGCACTTCTCCCATCATTAGCGCACCTAGGCTGTGTGTGAGCGTCAGGTGGGAAAAAGTGCCCCCCCCCCCCGCATTACAGAAACTTTAATGTTACACGGCTTGAAGTTGGAGAGATGGCCAGGAGGAGGCTGCTTTAATGGACGTGCACTCCTCTTCCTGTCTGCGCTCGACTTCACTGGCACTTCAGAAGCGTGGAAGCATGCAGGAAACGTGCGGGAAGTTCAGAGCAGCAGCACTGCTTTGGAACCACCACAACCAGACGTTCAATGAAGCTGCTCTGGTCATAATTTTCAGAGGAAAACAAAAGCAAACCTCCAAAAAAAAAAAACCCCTCAGACACTTCAGAAGGCATGACGTGTGCACAATGTATCAGTGCTGTCAGTCAGCAATAAATCCATCTACCTAAGATAAATAAACTCCAGCTCACACACACAGCCGTCCTACTCACTGGACATCTGCTTCAGTTTATTCTAGCTCTTCAAAGGCCTGTGTTTAGCGCTCTCCACCCCTGTGTTAAACACTCTTTGCTCATGTGCTGACAGGTTTTTCCTGGTCCGTTCCTCTGTGCTCTGACCCAGGCTGAGCTGTGAAGAGCTGCCCTCTCTCACACGCGGTCATAAGCTGCCTTTATCTGTGTTCAAGTGCTGCTGGAGGGATCGATACGCGCTGTGCTCCTGGCTGATTGCACTGACCTGACACCTGCCTATTGTACCGGCCATCTTTAAAGAGTAATGCACTGCTGGGAGTCCCTTCCTCACTGGATTGGAGTGGATGATTGTCATCGACAAATAGAAACACATCGCTATAGAGTGGAGTCTTGCTGGCCGAGTCAATCGCCCGCTATAATCAGGAGGTACCAGGCAGTTAAGTGGGGTTGTGGAACGCTATGAGATAATACGATAGCTACGAGACTA
The DNA here is from genome assembly GCA_039654325.1 of Tandanus tandanus. NCBI lineage: Eukaryota > Metazoa > Chordata > Actinopteri > Siluriformes > Plotosidae > Tandanus > Tandanus tandanus. Next base: position 31,813,064 of record JBCNYH010000027.1, on the reverse strand, counting down.
CTTAAATAGTGTAAGGGCATTTAAAAAAAAAAAAAAAAAAAAAATCTTTATCAAACACAAAGACTACTTTTCTCCCCCGTGAGCATATTTTCCATTTGGATTCATTTTAGAGAGTCAATTAACCCAATAAAACAGATGATGAATCCATTTTAATAGAGAAGAGCAGCAGGATTCGGCATACCAAAGCCTCGCAGGATCTGTTTGATGTTCGGAGCTCACTGTTATGCCAGACTCCTCACAGTCCATGCAGCATCTGGTTCCTCTTTACCAGTCTATAGAAACATGTTCTACAGAGTCTTATCTAACACTGCTCACATTAACAGTGACATAAAAGCTCAGCAAGTTGGTCAAGGTCCTTAAAATGCACCGCTTCTCACCAAACCCCTGATGTTTGACAATCAAGTAGGTTACATAAATCCCACACATACAAAAAAAAAAAAAAAAAGGTTTCTATATCTATCTAAATGGCCAGCCAAAAGGAAATCCTGCAGCTGATTAAGATACCGGTCTATTATGAGGCCGCAGTGTCCTGATCACAGGAGTGCAGGCTTTTATTATGTGATTATAGCTTTTCAGTGCAAGCATTCTGTCCACTGGACATATCTGATATCGTAAAATCTCACAGGAGAATGACAGCACAGAAAGATAAGGCTATGACAGCAATAGACAGAAGAGGTGCTGATGGGAACCGTGATAACTGACATCGGGTTTACACTTGAGGTCATCCGGTTTAATCTTAAAGGAAATCAGGCCATCCTGAACAACGGCACGTCTCATCTCCTGGATGACTTAAGCACTCTCCTCTAGAGAGAGCGAGACTATTATATTCATCTCTAATAGCCATAAAGGGAAGGGGAGGAGAAAAAAAAAAAAAACAATTTTTCTATAGAGCTGACATACTCAAGCTTAAAAATGACTGTGTAAAGAAATTAGACACTAGAAAAATATGTAATCAGCAATTTAGCGATAATGTCCATAAATAAATAATCAGTGCTTCCATTAAGCTGACATGTATCTAGGCTGCGGCGCGTGACGCGATTAGCTGCTCGCACACACGGTGCTCCATTAAGGAAAGCCATCCGTCCTCGCCCACTCCGGCACTTCAGGTGGAGTGTGTTATTGTGCAGCTTGGGGGGAGGCAGGCCCAGAGCGCTCATTTGCACTACCATAAGACAGGTCGTAATTACATTGGCACGGCAGCACATTAGCTGCTGGAAAAGGTGAGAGCAGGAGGGCCTCAAACCTGAGGCATTAACCCTATCAGGAGGTTAACAGTGATGGGCATCGCTGTGCTAACGGGGGTCTGCTGGGGGTTCCTGTAATTAGAAGAGCTGGATTTCTGCAAAGACAGGGAGATCAATGGCTTAAACTCCATCTTGTCTAATGTGTTGAGCGCCATTACTAAACTCAGCTAAAGGAAAGCAAAGATGGTGGCAGGGGAGCTGGAGTGATGAATGGGTAAAGGCAACATTATTTGAAGCTTCAAGATGCCTGGACTAATGTATAAAACAAATCAGCATAGAACAGAAAGATAAAAACACACAGAAATAGGATTCTGAGTACTATGCACTACCTTTATTGTGTGTGTGTGTGTGTGTGTGTGTGTGTGTGTGTGGTGTTTTCTGAGTGTCCTCCTGCCTCTCAACATGACCAAGATTAATATCCAAGTGATAACGAAGCTTAGCAGGGAAGGCAAACATAATCAAAAGAGAGTGCGCTTTCTTCGACTTTTGACGAGAGCGATGCTTTTCAACGAGCAGCACGGCATGGGAGTGAGCGCACGAGACAGATTCTTTAGCACACAATTAAGAGCTGCTAAAATATGGCAACAGCTCACCTCCTCTTGTCATCCTGGTATAATTAGATTTTCACCTGCTGTTGGGACCAGAAAAAAATAAAAAATAAAAAAAGGGAGAGGCTTGATGCATTGGACAAGACAAAGAGGCACCTGACGCGGCAGCACGCGCATCCATCCTGCTCCACAGCATGGGAGGAGTTTGAGAGGTAAATTGAAAACGCTGTTGAAGGCTTGCCTCGCTGAGTCGCACAGTCTGCTTAGCACATCAGTTTGGAAACAGATGCCACGATGGGACAGTGTTGCAGTCAACATTAGGAAACAGAGGCAGATGTGTGTAAACTGTTAATATAGCGCCGTCTTAAAGGCATGAGACGTCACTCTGGAGCAGTAAAACGTCTGTGAGAAATGAGAGGTTGTGTCAGAAGAAGCAGCTGATAGTAACTGATAAGTTCGCAGCAACTCCACTGACTGTGATTAATAATCAAAGCGCACCATTAGCTTAGTCTTTTGTTTAGATGTTACAGTACGGCTGATTGACAAGCTGCGCTGCTGAGATGTAACCGCGGCGATGCCAAATACTATAGAAGCATCAGCCAAGTCCCCAGCAGCAGACTCACTGGATTTAAGTAGATACATATTCTACACAAGTCTCAGCCTTTCCAAAAGAGCATTAAGCTTATTAATCCTGCACGCACACACACACTCCTCAAGCTTGTCAAACCCCATTGAAACGGTGCAGGAAACAAATGCGTAAACACATCCAGTGCAGTGTGGATGCTGTCAAACCCAATGCAGGGTTTCAAGCTGCAGTCAGGGCTTAACAGCGAAACAGAAGCCGTGCCATAGCGCCTTTCGAGATCCTGCACAGCCAGCGTTGGAAGGCGCTCCTTCGAAACATAAGAGTGCATGCAAAAGTGGGCCATTAATGATTCATGCCTGCTTAAATAATCATCTGACTGCACCTGCGGAGAAAGCCCCCGAAGTAAATATCAACAACCACAACTCCTGTCAGTGCCCGATGATGGAAGTTACTGTGGGCACGAGTGCTTGATAACACCATCAGTCATTCATAAAGGCAAAGCCAGAGATGCAAAATGACGCACACACACACGGTCAACAGAAGGCTATTCTACACTGGGATTCAAGCATACATTGGAATTAAACTCCGTCCATAGCAAGCATGGTTGTGTAAATGAGCCACTTCTTGCTTTAGTGCAAAAAGCTAAAAAATAAGGTTTAAGAAGTCAGAAAGAAAAAGTGAGCGAACGAGCGAGCAAAAGAGAGAGAGCGAGAGAGAGAGCGAGAGAGAGAGAGAGAGAGAGAGAGAGAGAGAGAGCGCTAATGTTTTCCACACTCCTTAGTACTGGGGAAATTACTCAAAGCATTGTGATTAAATCTAGGTCAAGCTCCTTAAATGGTTAAGCAAAGCTGGATGAAGTGTGTTACTCTCCACGAGCTAGCGTGTTTTCATGGACCTCGTTGCTTACGCCAACACGACATCCTTTATGTAAACATTAGCAGAGGGCTAATGTTAGGCCTGGCTAGCTCCAAGAGGACTATAAAACAAAAGCACACTGTAGCCAGGCTACGTCTAAACACACAGAATGCTGGTGAGGGAGGTTATCCCAGGCCAACGAGTCAAAACAAATGAAAAGAGGAAACATGAAGAGGGAGTCGAGCGTTATATTTAAGACCACTCCTCTCTAACTTGGACAGCATTTCAACCAACATTAGTGGTCGCATTGAACTTCAGCTTTGAACCCGGACAGTTGGTTATTTACTGTCCTGTGCTGTACACAGCCTCCTCATTAAACAGAAGGAGATAAATCGGAAAGTCGTGCTACTTTCTCGAGCCATCTTTCAGAGCAGGGCAAGAGCTGCAGATGCTCGGTGAGTATAACTGTTAAGTGAGTAAATTAGGCTGCTTAAACCAGGCTGTGTAAGAAATTAGAGGGAGATAGAGAGATAGAAAGAGAGAGAGAGAGAGAGAGGGGGGGGGGGGGAACGATGGCCCACACATTCTTAGTGGGTGGCAAAACTTTTGCAGCACCGCACCCACTGTGGCGGATTCATCAGGCCGTTCGGGCAATTATCCTTTCAAAACACACGCCACCGGCTCACAGACGCATGTAATTATGCAACATGTCCTCGCCTGTTCTCCCACCTAGGGTGTTTTGGAAACGTAATGAAGCTCTTGTAATATTGTGATAACAGGCAATGATGATCAGTGCTGCTTTCAATTAAAATTCATCTGAATGATACTTAAGCTGTTATCACCTGGAATAGCTTTGCGAAAAGGGGGCAATCTGTAGGCTGTTATTTCTAATTTACTTGTTTCCTAATGCTAAAGGGTTTGACTGCTGACTCCAGTCAGAATAGCAATAAGGTTATAGCACAATCAGGATTCTCGAATTAGGACACGGGCGTCGGCACAGAACACGCTCATTATTCCTCACTATTTTAAGATGCGAATTCTCAGAGTTCAGGAAAATGTCAGGCTGAGCACTGTACAAAGCACAACAGCATAATGAAACGAGCTCAATGCCATTACCTACAAGCAATGGCATGAGAAAAGGCTTGAGCAAGGTACATGCACGACGATGCACTGGGCTCCCGGTGAACAGCTGGGGGATGGGGAGGATCCTAATAACTCCTTGACACACACAAAAAAAAAAAAAAAATCTCCTGAAAGTCAACAGAACGTAATCGATGGAGAGGATTATATTAGCAAGGCCTTGGGCTTGAGCCAATGAGAAAGGTACAGTGCGCCCTATCTCATCAGTAGCCTGTGATTGAGAGAGCTAATGGAAAGACACACAGCTATAGTGACACATTCACACAGTGAGGGCAGGGAGAAAAAAAAAAGAATAGATCGGCGATTGATCTGCCAAGGCCATGGTAATTAGAGTGTTGCGGCCAAGGCGAGAGACTGTTTGCCCTTAGAGCCATCAGACATGAATCCCTGGAGGACATTACCCATGAAACCAGAGTTTAAACACAACAGCTCTTTCCTATTTCTTGATTTGATTACAACTTTGAATGAAAAGTATCCTTAAGAAGCTATCCATCATAAGGCTCGGAAAGTGACGCTTTTCAGAAGTCTTAATGACGACATATGTGGAACAGCTTTTCACGAGATTCGTACACATTTGGCAAACACAGTATGAGAGGAGCATATGGAAGGTTTCATGTCTTGATGCCACATGGAGAGGTGAGCACGCTTCAGATTCTGATTGGTGGAACAGCTGGGTGAAAGTCATCCATGCTGTACACTAGCTCCGTGTAACAGCATGGACGAGTATCCTCCAACTGAGAAAGAGAGTGCGAACAAATGAATGCGAGGGAGGGACAGGGAGAGAGAGGGACAGAGAGAGAGAGGGAGAGAGAGAATTCATGGAGCCACTCTGACTGTAATTGCATGGTTAAATGCTCTCTTCCCTTCCTGCCTTCTCTCTGCATCTCTGTCTCAACCAAGCAACTGCAATCGCCCTAAGCCACTTAAGCCAATCTGCGCTGAGCAACGTACAAAATCCAGAGAAAGCTTCAATTTATTGAAGCCGTTCCAAAAGGGGGAACAGTCAATTTCCTCATCTAGGCCCATCAATCCAATTCTGAAGTTGTGAAATTTAAGTTCTCGCCATTTCTCCCTAATCCCTGGAAAAATATTGCAAAGTAAATGAAACAATTTATTGAGGTTCGTTTTAGGTTTAATTTCTGGGCATTTGAAAGGCAGTTTTCTGTCTAAAAGTCTCATGCTTGATATCTTTATACTGTTCTCAAAACTCTCACTCCCCGCTTTCAAATGCGTCATATATTCTAAAATATAGGGAGCAGAATTGCCTCCCCTCCCTCCAAGTTGTGATTATAACGGAATCTTAGAGCTGCGCGGCTCAAACTGATGTCTCCCCTGTTAATACATACGACTACATAACACATAACAGAGACGGAGTGCTTGGCGAGACTAATATGGCAATGTATTCTTCATCACCATAATCAATAGGATGGAGGCAGATAATGAGGGCACCTTTGGAGTGGTCAACAGAAAGAGGATTGATTATCGTGGTGGAAGAGCAGCAAACACTGTCAGGAAGCACAGCCTAATGAGAGACAAACTCCAGCCTACACAGAGTATTGCTTCCTACCCTAATAGAGTACTCAATGAAACTTCGAAAAGAGCAATTCTTTATCAGCATAGCTGTGTGAGGGGCACTCAGAAGAGAAGTTCCTTTCTAAGGGCAAGAAAAAAGTATGTGACGTGAAAAAAGGGAAGAGAAACACCCATTCACTTTATGGCAGCTTAGCTCCACCCAATCATTTCATAGTAGCTTAGCTCCACCCAATCATTTCATAGCAGCTTAGCTCCACCTTTTCATTCATAGCATCTTAGCTCCACCCATTCACTTCATAACATCTTAGCTCCACCTTTTCACTTCATAACATCTTAGCTCCACCTTTTCACTTCATAACATCTTAGCTCCACCTTTTCACTTCATGGCATCTTAGCTCCACCCATTCACTTCAAAGCAGCTTAGCTTCACCTTTTCACGTCATAGCATCTTAGCTCCACCCATTCACTTCATAACATGTGCTCCATCTATTCACTTTATAGCATCTTAGCTCCACCCATTATCTTCATAGCATCTTAGCTCCACCCATTCACTTCATAGCATCTTAGCCCCACCCATTCACTTCATAGCATCTTAGCCCCACCCATTCATTTCATAGCATCTTAGCTCCACCCATTCACTTCATAACATGTGCTCCACCTATTCGCTTTATAGCATCTTAGCTCCACCCATTCACTTCATAACATGTGCTCCACCTATTCGCTTTATAGCATCTTAGCTCCACCAATACTCTTTACAGCACCTTAGCTCCACTGATTCACAACATAGCATGTCAGCTCCACCCATTCCGTTTATAGCAACTTAGCGCCACCCATTCACTTTATAGCATGTAAGCTCCCCCCATTCACTTTATAGAAGGTTAGCACCACCTCCTCATTTTAGATGATAGTAGAATAACTCCACTCATTAATTTTACATCAAGCCCTGCCTATTCATGTGATAGCTCCATCTATTGTGCAGTGAATACTACAGAATTTATTGGAGTGAAACAGATAAACCTTGTGCTGTCCCTGGTTGAGAGAAAAGAATGTATCTCTAAATAGTCTCACATTTGAAGCATTCAAAACTAGTAGCTAAAGTTTTCCAAAATCCAGATTTTTTTTCTTTTTTCAGGGAAAACAAATGTTTCAGCACATTTCAGGATGCGTCTGTTCGAGGCAGAACAGAGAAAACACTGCATCAGATTAATTTCATTCTAATGGTTTGATTTCATCACAACCGGCTATGAGGTCCTTTAACAAAGTTTGCACTGCTCTCATATCTGCTTCCACCATTCTTTCTAATTCTACTGCAAGCCAATTCTACATCAAGTCAATTCCGGTAGAGTTAACACTCACCCAACACCTGTGAACCAGCAAACTATACCAGAAATGAAAACTCGGTTTTGTAGAATTCATTTTAACCAAAAAAGTGAGTAGCATGCAGGAAGGTAAAAAAAAGTTTGTTTTTATTTGTTCATAAGAGCTCACAAATTCTACAACTGGAGTTCAGTAGAAAGATGCAATACAAAACAAAGTATATAGGGGAGTATTTTCCTGTTGAGAGTATTTATATTTAACAGCTCTTACACTCATACTCATATCCGAGTAGCAAGATACGAGCTATCCTGAAGATCTTACTTTCCTGGAATTTTTTCCCTAATGAACAGAATGACACATGCCACAGTGTTACACAGCATTCCTCTGACAGCCGCCTGCATCACTCTGAATATTAAAATATGGCCTAACAGAGAAAAAAAAAAAAAAAAAGACGGTCCTCCTCTGGCCCAGTAATAACTTTGAATGGTAGTAAGAGCACTTAAAAGAGAAATATTTCCTCTTGATTTTGGAGGGCAGGCACGCTAAAGCAGGCAGTGAGTTTTTTGGGGTGATAAGGGCTTAGCCAATGTAATCCTTACAGGCACCTGGGCTTATCTTTTCATGAAGGAAGAGAGGAACTTCTCACCAGTTTCTAAAGGCAACACAGGTCCAAAGAGAGGCTTTAACCTGCATGGCTTTCATCTTATTGCAGGACAGGTGTGTTCACCATAAACTCCATCTCCACTTATGTGCAAACACATAAATAACACACTAAATTTGGAACACAAAAGTACACATTAAAAAAAAAAAAAAAAAGAAAACTAATACGGGCATTTCAGAGATACTGGGATCCAGTGACGTAACAATAACTCAGTATTTCCGCAATACTGTGGATTAATCAGCTCTGAGGAATGAGGAATGAGGAATTAAATTTTCCATTAAATATTGAGCTGATATTGTGACACAAACCTGATAGGTTAGACAACGTTGTAAAAAGCAATGTGAGTAGGAGGCGGAGGCTGAGGACCCCCCCCCCCCACGCCCACTAAGCTTTATATCAACACTCTGTTGTGGGACCACTGTGTACTCAGCTTAGTGCATCACTAATGGCGGTGACATGTTCCATTTTCAGGCACTAGCATCTTTGATTTGTAAATTGAATTGCATCAGTAGCAGGAAAATAAGTTAGATCAACACAACTGTGATAGCTAAATGATGTGCAAATTGTATTTGTTCAGCCCTTAAACATTATGAAGCATTATACAAAGGCAGCAAAGCTCAAGGCTAAAACACCTAATTCACGTGCTTAACATGGCTACCATTATTATCATGATTATATACTACACAGAAACAAAACTTAATGATATTATTCTAAATGGATAATGCTCTAACCAAAAAGATGGTTACTCCTGGTTTGTCAGAGTCACTTGGAGCAAGTGGTGTCATCATGACCATGCTTTTAAATGGAAAAATAAAATTAGAAATCACATTTTAGACAGTTTCTCTTGTTTCCATGTTGTACGTACTAAAGCACCTTCACACAGTGCAGTTTACTTATAGTTCCATGCAGTATGTGCTTAACAGGTTAGACAAAGGGCACAGAGCTCACCTGACTCTGTAATGGTTAAAATCTGTAAATCAAAATAAACTATAAAAATCTTGTTTTAGTTTACTTTTCCTTATGTTTTCACATAGTATATACGAAAACTCTTAAAGAGATGCCTTTACTCAGCTTTTCTGCACCTGCTCGCACACGTGTGGACCTCATGTGTCTGTCATGATTTAAAAAAATGACCAAATTAACCATAAACATCTTGTTTTAATGTGCTTTTCTACTCATGTTCTCATGTAGTATATACCAAAACAATTATTTGCCTCTGGTTCGCAAGGACTTCAAGGACTATTGAGCAACATCCATCTTGCATTCGATGCATAAATAAATTTACTCATCGTGTTAAAGGATATCAATTGTTACCTTCCGGGTTGTTAGGGTGGTTAGCCTGAAGCGTACACCTTTTGACTAGAATGGCGCACGTAGTTTACCTTTACCACGTTACTCCAATAATGAATTGTGCTCCATTTATGTGGCTCGAATGATTCTTAAAGATTGCCACTATTCTTGGTAGACAGTACAAGCTCCAAACAATTAGTGCAAGATAAACATACAAAAGATGTACATACCCTTGAGGGTACAAGGAGAGGTAGAGTGGAGTATATATTTTTTCCTGAGCGTATGGCAATGTCAGAACTACACGCCCCCACAACCACCCTTTCACATTATTCTCTAGTGATCATGTCTTATGTTCTTTCCTGCTGCTTCTGTTTTATCGACCACCATAATTCACAGAGAACTACATTGCGAAAGAAACGACAAACCTCAAGTTGACTCGATCCTCTCTTTTACCTTTCTCCTCCATCTCCTGCTATAATATCCACAGCATGTCCCCTGAGGAGCCACGTCAAATCCGAATTCGCACAGCCCAAGCGGCTACATTAAACATGCATGCCATCCCCAACATGCATTTCAGGGCAAATACAAAGCATGTCAGTGCTTCTTTTTTGCTTCAAGGCCAGGGAATTTGCTTGTACAATATTCACGATGCCTGTTTTGACCAAGAAGATCGAAGAGACCCAACTTGTGATTTAATCTTGAAAATGCTTTACCACAAACCCAGTAGACTTCACTGGTTCATCATTCCGAACTGTCATTCACAGACATCGAGGCTTGATATTTTTAAGACATTTCCATCATTCATTTTTAAAGCACCAGGCTAAGGATTTGCTTTAAATCTATACCTTAGCCACATGAAAGTCAGCATTTTATATATCAGCACTTATAATAGCTAACAGCCCACAGTGGACTGAGCACAAGCTCTTCTATGGATGTATGTGCGTACTGTGTAATGGGAGTTGTAGGTGCAGTTGTTTAATCCACACCGGTCCCTCGGCCAATTTGTTAGCATTTAGCAGAGTGTTGCAGACTAAAGCCATTGTAGAAAAGGCTGCTTCCCTCAGGGCCAGTTCACATCACCGATTCAGAGTTAGCTACATCTACTTGTGTACAATACGTCTCAAATTACTCTGGTTTATTTATGAATGGATGAGCAATGTGCATCATTCATACTGAGGCCTAATCTCAAGGCAGGGTTAACGTCCTCTATTAAAGGTCTATAGGTGATGAATAGAGTTCAGCTGATACCAGGGCCTCACCAATCCCCATTATGTCACGCTCGTTTCAATAAAGGCTTCATCAAGGCCGCGTCATACTGATTTCAGAGCCACACACTGATTTCAGCTTCCTTTCTCTAATCTAATTGTGCTGCAAAATGGGATTCATCAGAGCCAATTTAGCAGCGAAAGCTCCGAGAACAAGCACATGTATCCGTTTCCCTTTCATTCATCCATCGCCGTACATCTGCCTGCTTCACACTCCTCAACTCAAAGGGTTACTAATTAGAGCCTGAATCCTACGATGGCGATGCTTTTTACTGCACATGAGAGATGGAGAGGGTGGGAGGGAGAGGAAGAAGGAGGGAGAAGAGGGCTAAATTGGTGAGGATGGGACATACAGACAAGCACTTCCTGCTTGAGAGGGCAAGATGTGGCATTTATGTACCAATGCTGAGCATCTGTCCAGTTTATATCAGAAGGGAGACACGACAATGTATCAAGTCTCTGAAAGCCATCCACCAAATTTAGAGAAGCTGTCAATCATTAACAAATCATAGTGGATAAAATGGGCTAATTCAGTCTTAACCTAAAATTATGTTCATCTTTCATGCCAAAATTACAAAGAAAGGTCAAAGCATGCCTTATTCGAAAGCAGGCTTCCACCATTCGCTGTTAGTCTGCCAAATCCTGGCAGTCAGTATGAGCAGTAAGGTGTAAGAGTACAGGATAGTACCAAGAGCGATGGTGTTTATTACCGCGTAAATGTGTTTTATACGCTCACAAGCACACAAAATGATGTGTGAGCCCTCAGTATGCATCTAACACCATGTTATTGCTCCCTGGTTATATATAGAAGCAAGCATTTTATGTGAAGGTTATCCTGAGATCAAGGGAACAATTAATGGAAGCAGTGACATCCCTGATTTGCCGTGAAATTTAATATGGTTTTAAATGGTAGCGTCGAGCTGGAATTTGCTGCTGATTAATTCCAACGCTGTGATATGTAAATATGAAACAGAATCAAATGCAATTTCCTCTGCTATTTATCAGTCAATAATGTCGGCTGCACAGTTGGCTCATTAACCGAACATGACATGCTGATGGGAAACAAAGCTCCCACGTTTCAGACTGCCATGAATTGAAACAAACAGGCGATTTATTATGAGGGCAGAAATTGATTGTTTTTTGAGCGAGGCTCACTGCATCAATCTAGCAGCGATATTTTCTACAGGGGAAAGAGAGCGATGGAGAGGTCTCCTGCTGCTACTCCCCAGTGCTCTGTAGCGCCGCTAAGCTGCTTAATCATGATAACACAGAGTAAATGTTTTTGCTTTTCCAGACACATTATCTACTTTACAGATGAGAAATCTGGTTTCATGGATTAAGAGCGATGCCATAACAGGAAATACTTGTGGGGCTAACCTCGCCTGATGGCTTTAAAACCAGCCTGTTAATTCAAACTACTTCCTGAGCTCAGAAGATAAGAACCACAGAAAAGACAGGCAGAGAGAAGGAGAGAGAGAGGGAGAAACGTTAAATGATCCTGGGTTAAAAAAAAAAAAAAGTATTGCTGCTTAAGAGAGAGTATCTATCTTGCGGTTTTCAAAGGTAGAAGAGCCCAACGTCTGTCTTTTGGAAATACAGACACTCAAATGGAGTCTAAGAAAATACCAAAAAGAGGAATATACCGCCCATCAAGAGTTTAAATAAATAATCATGAATATTTAATAAGCATTAAAAATATATAGGCAGGTTTTTACTTATAAAATATTATTTTAAAACAAGCTAATAAAGACGGAATATTATTTCTCATGGCATTATAATCTCATAAAAAATGATAATTACATTTTATAAAATATTAATTCCAAAAAGCCAACATACCAATAAAAGTAGGAAGTTAAGTAAAATCATACACATTATATATATTTGTATAATAATAATCCTGGTGCATAAAGCACATATGTGCATAAACTTGAAGTAATATAGCTTTACAGCGCAGTGGTTAGGGTGCTGGGCTCATAATCAGGAGGTCGTGGGTTCGAATCCCCATTAGACCCCCACCATGCTAAGGATTTGTGGCACCCTGGGCAAGGATTTGTGTTTAAGGGTGCCTCTGTCCACCCAGTAGTATAAATGGGTATCAGTAAAAAAAAAATACTGGGAAGGTAACCTGCGATGGACTAGCGTCCCATCCAGGAGGAGTTGAACTCCTAGTTGCTTCACGCTACAGAAACTGGGGATAAGCTCCGGCCTGATGAGCCACTAGGCTCGGGTGTAAAAGCACAACAGACTTACCCCCAAACAATAGTTATAATATAATATAATAAATTGAATTTAAATGCAAAATTCTATACCACTGTAGTTCTTTCTATGTATGAAACCCATTTTGGGTTGTTTTAAAGCTGAGTGGGCCCTTTGTTTATATATGCATAACTCAAAAAGTCAGTTTGGTTCATAAAGACTCATTTTGTGGTGAGTGGGGTATGGGGTCACATACTAAAAATAAGCTGAAACTCCGTATCTCCTTTAACCTCAACGAGGTTCCCAAAACTTTGAGATATGATCTTATAATTCCACTCAGAACAGGAATCTGAAACTATAGTAAGCACATGCTCACTAAAACTGAACAGGTGAAGACTAGAAAAACTTTGGACAATCTTTTTTTCCAATCCTGCATTACCCAGTTTCAGTGTGTCTGTGATTAGTGGAGCGTCAGATGATTGACAGGAATGAAACCAACATGTACATTCAGACATGCTTTTCTACTCACCGTGGTTACGTGACTTACTGTGTGCTGATGTGGGGTAAACGCCTATATCTAAGACTGGAATACAGTCATTGACAAAATTCTTGTTGCACACGTGGACATTCGTGTATAAAAGCCCATATCTCACCAACCTATTAACTGATTTTCATCAACTATGCCTTACATTAATCCTACAAGTATAC
>JBCNYH010000027.1:31773831-31788440 GCA_039654325.1 Tandanus tandanus | reverse complement strand
ATATACACACATATATACATATATATAGTGTGATTTTCTTCCTGAAGCCTTATTCCTGTCCCTCATTACAGCTCAGTGTGTGCCACTCTGCCTCAGGATCCTCACTTCCTAGCAACAGCCTGCCACCAAACATTTGGCACAAGTTCAACAACACTCCCTCCCCTCCCTCCCCTTCTCTCTCGTTCTCCTTGCTGCCCTCCGTCTGTGAAAGATGGCTGCCCTGCCTGCGTGCTCTCTCCGGCTCAGGCTGGATGGCAGTGCCCTGTGCTGCCTGTCCCAGCGCGAGACTCCATTAACTCGCTTTGCATCCAATTCCACCCCTTCAGCAGCAGGGCACTCAGCGAGCTCGCGCCAGGCTTCATTAATCAGCGCTTTAGCACACAAACTCTCCTGCGCCAATCTGACTCACAAGCGAATAAAAACAATAAAATAAAATAAATAAATAAATAAAAAAGGTTCAGGAACAAAATCATTTAATAGTCCTCGAATGAAAAGGCATCAATTTCAGGTGGCTGAAATAGATTCTCTTTGTATTATTACTATTATTATAATTTTTTTAAAATAAAGGACCATCTTCTACTTGGACATAGCATCAGTACAGACAAAGCCCATCAGGATTATGACATTTTCTATGACAATCATCACAGACAAAATTATAATGAACAATTTAATTACTCTACTCCTTGAATTGCCACCATATCGTGGTGGAGCGGTTTTCGGGTACTAATGATCCTAGGAGCTATGTTGTCAGGGGCATTACGCCTCTGGTAGTGTCACCCAAAGCAAACATGTCCTAGGTGAAGGTCCAGACTAAGTGCGTTTCAGAAGGTTGCTATGGAAAGAAAAAACCAGGAATTCAGTTTCCCTTGCCTGGACGTGGGTTACCAGGGTCCCCCCTAAAGCCTGACCTGGGGGAGGGACTCAAATGCAAGTGCCTGGTGACCGGGCTTCTGCCCATGGAGCCAGGCCTGGTACAGCCCAAAGAGGATATATGGGTCTGCCGTCCTATGGACCCACCACCTGTGGGAGGGGCTATAGGTGTTGGGTACATTGTGAGCTTGGTAGCAGCCAAAGGTGTGGGTTCTGGACGAGGGATGTCTGGACCTGACTGCTTAGGCTGCTACCCCCGGAAGACGACAAAGATGATGATAATTAATTACTGCAACATTATTACTTTTATAAAATAAACATAGCTGTACATATATTAAAACTAGCTGGTGCCCAGAAACACATCACTCTCACGTTCTGGAAGTGCTTCGTCAAGGTCAGTGTCACAGTGGAACCCAAACCTATCCAAAAAACACCAGGGGCGAGATATAAATACTCCGTGGCATGGACGCCAGTCAATCACAGCATGTTTATATTGATGTGTTTAGCGGTTCAGTGTGCTAATTTTCTAGTTGACACCGTATTGATTTTGTATGATCTTGTCACTAAGTTACTGCTCATGAGAAGTTAGTGGATTTGCTGGAAAAGTTACAATGATGTTTATAGGAGCAAAATTCTGCAATCTGAAACCTAAAGGATGATTCAGTTTCACTGATGGCTTCCAAAAAAAAGGAAAGAATAAAATCATCTTCTCTCACTTACCGTTTTCCAGAAATCCAGCATGGGGAAAAAAAATATAAAACGCATTCGCACTATGGTCTGGAGATTGTCAGTGTGAGTCCTGATGATCCAACAGTCATATGTAGCCAGGAGTGGGAGAGACGGTATACTTGGCCATCCACAGCGACACTACATAACTGTGGGCGTCAATGAGCTTAAATGCATGTGAAAGAGGGCAGAAAGCGCTTTCCTGAGCATGCTACTGCTGCTGCTCATGACTCAGCATGAGTAACATTTCGAAAAGGTGGGGTTGGCTGGATTCCTATGACTCGAAGGAAGCACATGATGGCTTTCATGCTCTGGGTTGGAAGCTGGTGTTTGATAGGGATGGGAATTGGCCATGAATACATTTTAGGGAGGAAAAAAAAAATCAAAAAGGTACAAATAAATAAAGGAAACATTTCAGCTATGTGACGCAGCGACTCCAGAGAATGATCAAATGTTTTGGAATAAAGGTTGATCTGATTAAGTGGACTCTATACACAAGGGTATGAGAGAGATGGTGAAGGGTTAAAGCACTGCTACATCACTCAGTTTAGGAGAGATATGCAGTAAGGGTTAAATGGTAATATGAGTAATGCAGATCACTGCTAACCAAAAGAAACATCTCTAAAACAAACTAAGGGTTTTTTTTTTACTCTAAAAAATTAGGAATTTCTTCGCAAAATAATCCTTGGGTGCCTTATCAAGAATACCGATCATTATATAATCTGTGCAGAGTATGATTTTCCTTTGAATAAAAGATTACTGGACAATATGCTAAGCAGACCTTTTCTTCAACAACAAAAAATATGGCAATATTAGGTAGGAATGACATGGGAGCATTCAGCATTTGGGGGGGGGGGGGGAAGAAACATACTCAGCAAAACGGTCAGTTAAGAGCTGTCAGACTGGCCTCTATACACCACATTCACAAATTGCCCTTGTTTACCATTCAATAAGGTATTCTGTGGAGCTGCTGGGAGGCGTTTGAGAGGAAAAATGGCACAGTGCAGAGCTTTAGCGGTATTTTTCTAAGGCTGTGACTCAGTAAATCTGACGAAAGCTTTTTGTCTGTCAGTGGACAGAGAAGGCCATCAGCAATCTGTCCCAAAGGACTAGCGATGATATGAGGAAATCTGCACAAATCTCTGTCAGTTCTGTGCTGGGGATCTCTGAAGGAACAAATACACCAGAGCTGATCTGTCTTTCCTGCATAGTGCAAACATCTATCATCATGCATCACCTCCGACTTGATGTTATTCATTAAAAACATGAATTCTTTGATCTCAAACTGGAAAAAAAGACTACTATTAATGATTTACTGGATGAGTTATTCATTCAGAGCAGACTGGCTTTACAAAGTGCTCCAGGTGGCACAGTCGAGTGCTGATCCTCCATAAGGCAGGGGCTGCGTAAGGGCACTGTTCACCTCAGGATGACTCTCATTGACTGGGACTTCTTTTGGCGGAGGCCCACCTTTCATTAAATATATTCTCAATTCCTTATGAAAAGCTCCGTTAAGACTCTATAATAATCTTTCTCAAAGGTGTGTCAGGCTCTTCAAAGTCTACAACACCATAGACCGTTGACATTTGCCATAAAGATTAACCAACTCCACAGTTCTGTGCTTAAAAACCATTCCTTTTCATTGACAGTTATAAAACTACCAGGGTAAGAATAAGGCTATGAACTAATCCATTTAGCATTTATCGTTGCTGATCACTATAACACTGGTATTAAACATGCAACAAATTCAATGTGATCCCATATTGTTGCCTCACTGTCAAGTAACCAGTACTGCAAGTATCCATGCAAAATTGGGTCCTTGCCATGGTACAAATAGTACCAATTTTAAAATTCACATTAAAAATATAACTAAATTCAAACAAGTGTTTACAAACTTTAAACACATAATTCTGTTTTCGGAAATTTTAGGCTGTCAAATTCAGTTTGTACAATTGACTGTGGAAACATTCCAGTAAAAATGGCGAATGAGACTGCCTGGAATAAAAGCCTGGCACTGATTGGCTAGATATCAGTTCATTATATTCTTGGCTTGTCCACCACTGAGGATGAAGCTAACGTGGAGTTTTTAAAGTGAATTTTTCTAACTGAATTTAAATCCCTGAATCTGAGCACTGGAATAAAAACTGAGTAGTTTACTCTTAATTTCCAAAAACTACATCATTGTATCCAAGTCTGTTAATCACCGCTCCAGCATATCCTCGGGGGCATTGAGGTTGAACGATATCCTTCTGGACATGGCCACCCAAATGTACTCTCTGAAGGCCATACAGTCTTGAGCGAGTCGTCTAGCCTCTGTAACGCTCATTCACAGTCTTCTACGTTCCTTTCCCAATGCCTTCTTGGTCTCTCTCTGCTTCTCTTGCCATTAATCTTGCCTTCAGTACTGTTTTTTCGAGTGTATCGTATCTTTTGATATGACCGAAGTATAAGAGCTTTTGTTTTGTTTTTTCGTATACATTAGAAGGTGACTTTTCTTTATGCAGAGTCTTTTTTTGCACTTCTTCATTCCTTATCTTGGCTGTCCATGGGATTTTTGGGATTTTTCTATAGCATGACATTTTGCAAGCCAGGATTTTTTTTTTTAATGTCATCTTTAAGAGGTGTACATGCCTCGCAACCATATAAGGCAGTAGAGAAAATGCAGGTCTTTAGAATACGTATCTTTGTTTCATTTTTCCGTCCTTTCCAAATATTCTTCATGTTGGTCAACTTTTGTTTTGCAATGGCTAGTCGTCTTCTAATTTCGTTTTTGGAATTACCATGTCATTGGAATCTTGCACCTCAACATTCAAAATGTTCAACATTTTCAACCGTTTCTCCGTTTATGTCGATATTTGTTTTAATAGAGCACTTGTCGCTGTCCATGATAGTCTTTTTGATATTAAGCAGAAGTCCTTTGTGTTTGCGGTGTTCTTCGGTTGCTTCCACAAGAGTTTAAGCCTTTTGTTGTTGTTAGAAGTAGAATGACAGAAGTGTTGTGTCATCTGCCAAGTTACATATTATTACTGTTACATACACCATTATATTATAAGACTAATAAGAAACCTATTTCAATATAGACATGGTTATAAAACAATTTTAAGGTAGTTACATCTAAAACAGCATGGCACAGTGGTGTAGCAGTTAGCACGACTGCCTCACAGCAAGAAGGTCCTGGGTTCCAGCCCAAGGTTTGACAAGGGATTTCTGTAGTTTGCATAGCAGCTTCCATGGGTTTCCTCAAGGTGCTCTAGTTTCCTCCCACAGTCCAAAGACATGCAGACTAGGCTGTTCCAAATTGTCCCCAGGTATGAGTGTGGGTGTGAACGGTTGGTGTGTTGGCCCTATGATGGACTAGTGAGCTGTTCAGGTTTACCCCACTTTCATTGCGAGTCGGCTGAGATAGACTCCAGCCTCCAAGAGACCCCGATAGGATTAAGCGGTTCAGCAAAAAAATGAATGAATAAATCAAAAAAGTGCAAATGTGTGGTGTTAAAGCTGGTATATTTCACTGCTCTTAATTCAGTGCCATGTAAACATCACACCAAGAAGCTCAGCTGTTATTGTGACTCGTATTACTAGCAATGAGTAGGAAATGATGTCACCAATTACAACCATCAGAAAACTCTTCCTATACTTATCAATATACTGCATGAACAGACACACAGCTTCACGACCAAGACATTATTCACACAGTGTCTGAAAAGTGCGCCAAATTTTCTCTTCAGGTTTACACAGATTAAAACACCCAAATATGTGTATGACGGTACAGGCCAGTGATACTAATTATGATAATCAAAATAATTTTCAGTAATGTGAAACTGCATTAAAACAAACAAACAAACAAACAAAAAGATAACAGAGGTCTATACAACATAATTAACTATTGGGTCAAAGTTAGCACTGGAGTGTTTTTAACAAACAGACAAAGAGATGAGGGCGGAATGATGCAGAGTGCAAATGAAGGTCAACACGGATAACAACTAGACATTATCGAGAGAGAGAGAGAGAGAGAGAGAGAGAGAGAGAGAGAGAGAGAGAGAGATGTCGACAGACAGGCTGGTGCCAGGCTCTGGGACAGCTAAACACAAAAGGAAATCACTTACATAACCCCGGTTCAGAATAACCCACACAGTCTCTTAGAGACACTCCGGACTTCTGACAGGACAGACCCCGTTTATTTGTCCAGCCTGCTCTGCTTTCATTCTCCATTAAACCGACAGGGATTTAAGCCTGACCCCAGAGCCTTACGCGGGAATCCATTTCCAAAATGGAGGTAGAGAGGGAGAAGGGGCTAAAGCAGAACATAGGCAGCGGAACAGATGAGGTGAACATGACTCTGAGGTGAAGAGCGACTGATGTTGCTGTGGTTAAAGGTTGCAAGTAACGATAGAAGAGGTGAGGAGATGTCACTGAGAGAAGAGGATGTACTTCACTAATGAAAACTCTGACTGGATAATCAATTCAGAACCATGTCACTGATTAGGGGACAGAGGGAGAAACTAAGACACAGAGAGAGAGAGAGAGAGAGAGAGAGAGAGAGAGAGAGAGAGAGAGAGAGAGAGAGAGAGCGAGCCAAATGCAACCAACATGCCTATAGAGTAGAGACCTGTAGTGCACCTGGAGAAGCTGCTATCACAGCTTTGTTTGGGCCTGTGGAAGAAAAACAAGCGGGTCCACAGGGACGCCCGGCGCTCCAATCTCAGCTGAAATTTGAGCTGTGGACAAACTGAGCTGGGCATCAGAAGCACAAACTATTCCCCCCTCCCTCAAGAGCCCTGTCTAACAAGCCCAATGGAAAGCCAGGGCAGACTAAACGGGAACAATGCTTTCAATAAACATTGGAATGTGCCTGTTCCCTCTCTCCTTCTCCTTCCCTCTCACGTCACTGTCAGGGGAAAGACTGTGTCATCTCTTACAGGACGCCACTACGGTGCAACTTTTTTTTTTTTTTTTTAAATGAGATACCCCAGACATTATTAACATACTGCATATTTAGCAGACATTGTGTCCTTCATAGCAGGATGTAGAAACTGAGAGCAAAGATTATTTGGTAGAATTTAGGTTTCTATTTCTTTTCCCTGTTCACGGCACTGCACAGTTGCCTAGTGGCAACGTAACACGTCGGCCTCCCAGCAAGAAGGTCCTTGGTTTGAGTCCCAGGCTCGGATGTTTCAGTGTGGAGTTTGCATGTTTTCCCCGTGCTTGTGTTGGTTTCCTCAGGGTACTCCAGTTTCCTCTCACAGTCTAAAGACATCCACATTAGGCTAACTGGCTGTTCCAAATTGCCCCAAGGTGTGAGTGTGAAAGGTTGTGTGTGTGCCCTGTGATGGTCTGGCAAGATGTTCAGGATGCACACTGCCTTTTCCCAGTGTCGGCTGAGATAGGCACCAGCCTCCCTGCAACCCTAGAAGGATTATGTGGTTCGGCAAATGAGGGTGTTTGGCACATTCCTGGAAAACATTTGACAAGACGTTTCTATTTTGGCGAGTACTGTGGCACAGAACCATTACTTCCAGACTGCACAGATTTCCAGATATTTCTCCTGGTCTTCCACTTTGTTGACATTTCTTCTTTTGCCATATTACTATAGAAGATGTCAGATCATTGCAGGATAAATATAATCAAAATGTCATCCTCCTTTCCACCTAAAGGGTAAACTGTTGTTCTCCCACAGGAATTGTTCCAGGTCTCGTTCTGGTAAATAAATGGCAGTCGATGCTTGCAGGAATTAATCTCAAAAAATGCGTTGAAATGTAGCACTTCCTGATTATACTTCCCGTGTACAGGCTTCACCTTTCAGTCCCTTGGCTTGTACAACACAGGAGCCACACTGCAGCAAAAGCCGGCAAACCCAGACAGCGTCATCAGGACACTTTCCCATGGTCCCCATCGCTTCATTCACTCAAGGCAGGAAACACAAAAGAGACCAACTCAGCTTCGCTTCTCTTTATTCATTGTAGCCTCCGGCTTTATTCGGGAAGCAGCACTTGATGAAAGTCAGTTAATCAGGGTTGAAAATGATTAGAGTGTCACATTACAATGGTTGCCAAATTGACTGATTCCTGCGTCGAGGTTAATCACATGCCTTTATTTGAGGTACCCACAAATGGATGTCCAACGGGGCGCAGATGGAACTCGCTTGGCGAATGAAGCCGAGAGCAAGTACTGACCTGCATGCCGAGCCGTCCCAATCACGTTTGTAATGGCTCATTAACTGACAGGTCGGAGTGTAATGGGGTCGCGCGCTTCACACCAACCTTGATTACGGATGATTACAAGCAACAGTTTGCACCACATCTAGCAGTTAAACTCCTCAATCAGGAGGGAAACAGCATGGCTGACTGGCAGAGCTGACGCTGCTTGGTAAGTTGCCTCGGGTAACACACACACACACACACACACACACACACACTGCTCTTAAGGGGCATGAAGAGAGCATGGTCTGTAAATGAAAACGTTCGGCCTAGTCAGCAGCCTTCACAGAGACGGAGTCATCTTGCGCCCGAATGACCCATCAGCCGAACCTCATCATTCTCATGGGTCAGGGAGCTGAATTTCTTCAGCCAAGCCAATTGCACTTTTGGAAACTCATATCTCCCACCCTTGAGGGCAGCACAAAGCCTATCAGCATCACACAGATTTGCAGAGTGCCCTTTTAAGGGCATGAAATGAAGAAGGATATCTGCTTGCCGAGGTGAGATCAGTGGAAGCAATTTGGCACAGAAGCGCTGGCATAACACCTAGCATCTCCACTGTCCGGAGAATTATCCCTCAACTCAGACACAATCTCTGTCGCTATCTTCCTTAGCATGTGTCAACATCACAGATAAACCCCACTAGGACAGACTAGTTAATGAATTATTTGAGAATGACTCCTCATCAAAAGATATATGAATGCAAATTTACTTACAGCAATATAGTAGACTTTGGCTTTTTCTACCAGCTTCCAGTTTTCCTCCAGGTCCAGATGTTTGTCTTTCTTATAGCTGTTGGCAGCTGCCAGATTAGCAACAAGAGACCTACAAGAGGCAAAGAAAATGAATTCAACCCAGCATCAACTCATTTCAGTCCAAAACCACTTACACTCTAAAGCACTTCATATCAATAAACAGCTGGCATTATGTCATCACCATTACTGTCCATAAAACAAGAAGACATACATCTATACATATACATAAAATCCTTTAAGCTACTGCTTGACTTTTTAGGCTTGCAGATCTGCAGCCACAAATTTAAAAGATTCATTTCTTTCTAACAGTCAGGTTTGCCTACTTAAGCGAATAACCATTCTACACTGCTAAAGGCTGAACAGGGTTGACATATGGACGCTGCTTTAGAAAACAGCTGCTTAGTGTCAACCATACCAGAATTAAATATCAACACAACACATTTCCCCCCTCCACTGGAAACACCTTACAAGACCTTTCCCGTAAAATAAATAGGAGAAAAAACCCAAATCAATAATGCAGAGAAAGTGTGAGGGAGCATTGGGACCACTGTTTCTCCATTAACCTCATGGTGGTCCTCGCATCAACAAAAACACAACTAATTCCAGTCTGAAGCACAACATCTCTCATTACTCACTTGTTAGCAGGAGGAAGCAGTCCCCGGGGCTTAGGCACTATTCTAAAGTTTCATTACCTCTAGAAAGGAGCCAGTACTATCCACAAACCAGAGTCAATAGAAGAGCAGTACTGCATTTTAAAGAGGTGCTTGCTTACTCCTAAACGTGCTAGAAAGGGCTCTGTAGAGCAAAGTCTGTTTTTTCCCCCCAAAGTCACAAAGCAAGAAGTTTCTGTAGGAAACCAAACATATTTAAGTCTTCTTTGCATTGCCTCTCTGAGAGAACATTTCTATGTAAGCTTTGTGCCCACTGCTAGCCAAAATGTTATTATGCTAAGAAACTTTAATGGGGACATAGTGGCGTAGTGGTTAGCACTCTCACCTCACAGCAGAAAAAGGTCCTGGGTTCAAGCCCTGTGGTTGGCAAGGGCGATTCTGTGCTGCGTTTACATGTTCTCTTTGTGTTTCCTCCCGCAGTCCAAAGACAAGCACAGTAGGTCCAAAAATTTGAATATCGTGCAAAAGTTCATTTATTTCAGTGATTCAACTTAAAAGGTGAAACTAATATATTATATAGACTCATTACATGCAAAGTGAAATATTTCAAGCCTTTATTTGTTATAATTTGGATAATTATGGCTTACAGCTTATGAAAACCCCAAATTCAAAATCTCAGAAAATGAGAATATTGTGAAAAGGTTCAATATTGTAGGCTCAAAGTGTCACACTGTAATCAGCTCATTAATCCAAAACACCTGCGAAGGGTTCCTGAGCCTTTAAACGGTCTCTCAGTCTGGTTCAGTAGAATTCACAATCATGGGGAAGACTGCTGACCTGACAGTTGTGCAGAAACCCATCATTGACCCCCTCCACAAGGAGGGAAATCCTCAAAAGGTAATTGCAAAAGAAGTTGGAGGTTCTCAAAGTGCTGTATCAAAGCACATTAATACAAGGTTAAGAGGAAGGGAAAAGTGTGGAAGAAAAGGTGCACAAGCAGCAGGGATGACCGCAGCCTGGAGAGGATTGTCAGGAAAAGGTCATTCAAAAGGAAGGAGCGTCACAAGGAGTGGACTGAGGCTGGAGTTAGTGCATCAAGAGCCACCACACACAGACGGATCCTGGACATGGGCTTCAAATGTCGTAGTCCTCTTGTCAAGCCGCTCCTGAAACAACGTCAGTAGCGTCTTACCTTGGCTAAAGTAAAAAAGAACTGGTCTGTTGCTCAGTGGTCCAAAGTCCTCTTTTCTGATGAAAGCAAAGTTTGCATCTCATTTGGAAACCAAGGTCCCAGAGTCTGGAGAAAGAATGGAGAGGCACACAATCCAAGATGTTTCCACAGTCTGTGTTGATTTGGGGAGCCATATCATCTGCTGGTGTTGGTCCACTGTGCTTTATTAAGTCCAGAGTCAACGCGGCCGTCTACCAGGACATTTAAAAACACTTCATGCTTCCTTCAGCAGACAAGCTTTATGGCGATGCTGACTTCATTTTCCAGCAGGACTTGGCACCTGCCCACACTGCCAAAAGTACCAAAACCTGGTTCAATGACCGTGGGATGACTGTGCTGGATTGGCCAGCAAACTTGCCTGACCTGAACCCCATAGAGAGTCTATGGGGCATTGCCCAGAGAAAGATGAGAGACATGAGACTGAACAATGCAGAAGAGCTGAAGGTGCTATTGAAGCATCCTTGTGTTCCATAACACCTTAGCAGTGCACAGGCTGATAGCATCCATGCCACGCCGCACTGAGGCAGTAATTCATGCAAAAGGGGCCCAAACCATGTACTGAGTACATATGCATGATTATACTTTTCAGAGCGCTGAAATTTGTATTTAAAACCTTTTTTTAAATTGATTTCATGTAATAATCTAATTTTCATAGATTTTAGATTTAGGGTTTTCATAAACTATAAGCCATAATCATCAAAATTATAAGAAATAAAGGCTTGAAATGTTTCACTTTGCATGTAATGAGTCTATATAATATATTAGTTTCACCTTTTAAGTTGAATTACTGAAATAAATGAACTCTTGCACGATATTGTACTGTTTCGGGTTTCACCTGTATAGCCAGTCTAAATGAAAATGGTTTCAGTAGCTGAGAAGTTCAAACTGTAGTTTGTGCTACTGTGAATAGCAGTGAGCTGTACAGCAGATGGATGTAAAGACGGTTGAGATAATGAGGTTGGTGAAAGGGGCTGGAGGAAACAGGTCACTCTAGTTTCAGATCAATCAGTGATCCAAAACAAAGCAGATATAAGCATGCAAAACTGTATACATGTTTCATTTAAGCATACTGAACCCACAAATTGTAATTAATTCAATGACTTTTGCTTTGAACTTTTCCATTACACCCCCTTCACTCTAAGAACCTCTTTCTGTATTTTTACTCCTGTCCATGCAGATTGAAATCCATTGTGAACACCAGCGCTTTAGGATCTTTGTTGATGGACATCAGCTGTTTGACTTTTATCACAAAGTGAAGTCTTTGATGACCATTGATACGATCAGGATAGATGGAAGCCTGCAGATCACCAAGCTAGGTTAATAATGCACACCGGCGCACACCCCAGAGAGGCCTTCTGACAGGTGACTAAACTCACCTTTGTCTGGTGATGTTTTTGAAGGCCTGAGAGGTTCTGCCCCATCAAACACATCATGACCTACCTACATTTCTTGTTTCTGTTCTCTCTTTTCCTCCCACATTCTATCTTCTAGCTGCACATCTTTATAGGTTGAGATGTAACATGTGAAACTTTGCTTTCTCAGCTATGTGTCTCTTTAGGTGTTCTTGCATATACAATATGTATACACAAGTATGGGGGAAACTTATGGAATCTAATCACCTTGTAATTTGCATTTTAAATTGCAGACCTTTGAACGCTGCTGGACTGCTGCTGGCTAATTAAAAAGAAACTTGGCCGCAGCAAGAGATTTGTGAACTGATGTGATGAGAAGTATTATAAAACTCCATGTCGGAAATCCAACTTGAAATGTGCCAAAAGATGCTGTGTCTAAAAATGGTGCAAGTATAAACAAAACGCGAAGGTTGTAAAAGAAACATGATAGACTGATGTAGACGCCAAAGTATCAGGAGTGAAAACACAAAACAGTATGCAGTAAAAAAAGTAAACAACAAAACAAATAGGCAGAAGCAGAATTCAGTGCATGAAACAGAACCACAAGCAGTTGGCAAATGAAATTGGATTTACGCTTACCAGCACGAAAACCTAAACAGTAGAAACCAAGGTTACAGGAGCTAAAGAAAAGCAGTCATGGCATGTGGAAGAATGATGATTGGATGAAAGTAATATTCAATGATGAGCCAATTTGCAATGGCCAGGGAGATGATGCTGAAACACTGTCCGCTGCCTTTCTAGTGAAATATATAAGTGACCGCCTCAAGAAAACCAGTCAGTTTCCCCACTTAATTATGATATAGGGTCACATGTCAGGTAAAGGACCAGGGGAGATGGCAATCATCAACAGTCAATGCACAGTCAGTTTACATTGGACTTTTGAACACTTTCATTCCTTCAGTAGAAAATATGTTTAGTAAAGATGAAGTCATTTTTCAGCATGATAATGCATTTTGAAACAAAGCAAACAGTGTTCAAGCTTTTCTTCAGGAGACGCAGATAAACCTAATTACCAGACCTGGTCCCCATAACATTTATGGTGGTAGGATTGGGGGGCAACCTATGCTCCTACCACCATAAATGTTATGTCCCCATAACATTTATGGTGGTAGGAGCACAGGTTGCCCCCCCAATCCTACCACCATAGGTTTTCTTGAGGCGGTCATTTATATATTTCACTAGAAAGGCAGCGGACAGTGTTTCAGCATCATCTCCCTGGCCATTGCAAATTGGCTCATCATTGAATATTACTTTCATCCAATCATCATTCTTCTACATGCCATGACTGCTTTTCTTTAGCTCCTGTAACCTTGGTTTCTATATTCTTGGTTCCCCATAACATTTATGGTGGTAGGATTGGGGGGGCAGCCTATGCTCCTACCACCATAAATGTTATGTCCCCATAACATTTATGGTGGTAGTATTTTTTTTTAATAAAAAAAAAATAAAAATAAACATTTTTATTAGGGAAGTCCATGACTCAAAGAATTCATGTCTGAGGACGATCAACAAAGTACAAATTGTGATTTATTTATTTATTTATTTTTGGTGATGATTCCATAATTTTTTCCTAAAGATTGAGTGTTTTCATAATATTTCTCCATAGTTGATCTGAAAAAAATATGCCATTAATGGACATAATACAGGGTGACCCAAAAATAACAATCCTCCCACATTTCAAAGGTAAATGGGGGTTAAAAGATAAACAAATTATTTCACGTGTGCAAATAATGATGAATAAAAACTGTATTAAATGGCGTTTCATGTGTGTAAATAATCTGATCATCTTTATCCATATTTTTCATTTACCTTTGAAATGTGGGAGTTTTTTTTGGGTCACCCTGTAGAAATTAATTTGTTTTATGTAGTTCCGATGAAGCTGGAATTTTCAGCTATTACAAATATTTTTTTGTTGTTGTTGCAAATACCATTTTTAAATAACTACAGCCAAAGGCTAACAAAAGCTAAGAATTTCATGTATTACCTATCTCAGTGATTACCGTTTTAATAAAAGTCAAGACAAACAATGATTATAGAAACATTCACAATGACAATGTAAATAACTGCTGTTTATTTCAACCATTCCTATTTCTGGGATAAATATCTTGCACTGACTTAATGTAGAATGTAGTACATTGTAAAATAATTAGGTGTTTTATTACTAGCATTGGTATTGATGGTAGAAGTAATTGGTTTACATCAAGCCGTTGTAAATCTTAACGAGCAGCCAATGACCTCCTAATTAAAATCCTAGAACAGGATTTTTTCACTGTTTTTTTAGACATGTATTGTACATTGAACATTTATCTTTGGAAAAAAAAATTACATGATGTTTACAGTTCTCTTATTTGAACTTAGTGATAATAATGATTGATTGTAGGCAAATAAATTCTTCTTGGAATGTAACATGATCCATGCTGATAACTTGGCTAATAAGGAGGAAGAGGATGCTGAAGATGACGCAGGCTTAATAATCAATTATCTTGACTAACATATGCTGTTCACCTAAACTCTTATGACATAAACAAGCTATTTCCTGGACTTTGTGGCCAAAGGATGGCCTTGTATCGTCTACGTTACATTTCAGTCATACTGTGTATTCAATGATTTCCTCCGGCACTCTAGAACTTTTGGTACGATGTTGGTTTTTCCCCAGATGGAAGGGCATATGTTCACACAGCTGTTTCCTTATTACCTTGCACTTGCTTGCATATAGTAGGGGAAGTGGAGGAGAAAGAAAAAAAGGGGGGGGGGGGGGGGGGGGGGGGGGGGGGGGGGGGGGGGGGGGGGGGGGGGGGGGGGGGGGG
>JBCNYH010000027.1:31751244-31765976 GCA_039654325.1 Tandanus tandanus | reverse complement strand
CACACACACACACACACACACACACACACACACACACACACAAAACCATTCACACTCACACCTAGGGGCAATTTGAAGCAGCCAATTAGCCTAATGTGTATGGCTTTGGACTGTGGGAGGAAACTGGAGTACTCTAAGAAAACCCACACAAGTGCATGGAAAACATGCAAACTTCACACAGGAACACCCTCACTGAGCTCAGAACTCGAGGCCAGGACTCTTGCTGTGAGTTGGATGTACTAACCATTACACCACCATGCTGCCGAACTTAAAGAGGAGCACCACTGATAAAAAAAACGCATCCAACCATCGAGTTGCTTTTGGAACGTCAAGGAAAACCTATAGCGTACATCCGTCCGTCCTTCAATCCCTCCGTCCCTCTGGCGTACATGTACACATGGGAATCCTGTTATTCTTTTATTTTTTATTTTATACCTCGAAAAAGGAAAAACACAAGCACATTTTTCTGGGAGGGAGTAATACAGAGAATAGGAGGCGTATAATACTCGGGTCACGTGATGTGACGTCATTGTTAATGACGTGAAATAAATAAACAACTAATGATGTGTTATTGAAATGTTCTCTAAACCTACCATTTCTAAATGCTGTACTTTACATGACGAGACTAAGATTACGTGCTTGGTTCCCCCATTTTTATTCCCTTCTATAAAGAAGTCATTAAAATGAATTAATCTTGATATACATAGGACACGTGTATGGGGTCTGAGAGTTCCCACCAAAAACTTGTCAAGTAGGGGAAATCATATGGGAGCTCTGCTTTTAGGCACTGCCTAAATCTCTATATTAGCTAATATTGAATGTAAATAGTAAGTTGATTGTTATTGTTGTCTATTGTTATGTCAAATTAAATAAATATGAAATTACCCTAGTAGGTGTTTTATTGATTTCTGATAAAATCCCTTCTGATTCCGGTGTTCAAGACATCTTAAATAAGCAAATAATTTCACCGTGTAGATTTCACAGCTGCCCTTTTTGAATAGATGCTCAGTATTTATTTGGCCATCGAAGACCTTGAAATATATTGATGTGGCCCTCTGTGGAACTGAGTTTGGCACCCCTGCTATAATGAACACACTAAACAAATTATTATAGAAAGGCGGTTTACAATGAGAACTTTAATAATTACATCAGGGTAAATGTAGTGAAGTACGCAAAGGGCAAAACATATTAGGTAACAACTGAGCTTTGTATCCAAATGTCCAATTTCACTAAAATAAGTTACAGTTCCTGGTTGCATGCGTCGCTAAAACACTTTAACCACAGGAAGTATGAGCTGAGAGTCCGTGATACTTTTAGCTTGTCTCTGGTTTCATCTTGACTACATACATGCTGTCTGGAGATTAAAAAAAACAAAACAAAAAAAAGACTCATTTTGAGACGTATCAGAACGGTCCTAGGAAACACAGTAATAATGTACAACAGTTCATATAATAGTTGGCTCTGCGTTGAACTGGCGAGCTGTTCAGGGTGTACTCTGCCTTCGCCCAGATTCAGCTGAAATGAATGACTGAATTTAATTGGTTGCCTTAACCTTGCACAAGTGTTGAACGCATCAAACCCTGCTTTAGTCATCTGCAGCACATAGCTACACGGACTTCCCTACATCCCCCGTAGAAATCACACACACGGTACATGCATGGTACCCCATGCAACACTACATACCCATCCAAGGTCAGACCATCTTCCAAATATGGTGGTAAAGGACTCGGGGTGCATCTACTGACTTTTCCTTATAGGAAAAACCCCCCACTCATTCATTTAATTAAAAATATTGTTGATGTAAACACTTTAAGACACCCAAGTATTAGAAAAACACCAGAGGTGTCCTTTTTATTCAATATATCAACTGAATTGAAAGATTTTGGGGAATTTCCTGATCAATTGCCTTTAAATATGCAATATTCAAATATAAATGGTAATGGGAGGGTTAACGTTACTACTTCATGTTTTTATTGTGAAAAGCTAAAACTTTATTTTTTGATGGTAACACTATCATGTTGCTGATATTAAGCTTGATTATACATTTCTGCAAAATATCAGTTATCTTGAACTCATCTTCACAAAGCAGCACTTCACACATTTGGGCTGAATCCTGAATGGTTTCCAGTTCTCTTTATATGCTTACTACTTAGGACCGAACAATAGTATAGAGATTCTGCCTGAGAGATAACATGACGTGCTTATATGTATTACAAATTAATGAATTACACGAAGCCCAATTTCTTTTTTAGGACTCGTTTTGATTCGATGTTTTTGGACTTTGATTCTGCATTAACACACAGTGAGTAAAACCACAGCTTTTGGCAGTAAATGAAAAAACAAAACAAAAGCAAAATCACCTCATGCTACTGAGGGAGCATGTATTATTTATCGTATGTCAGTGACACCAGTGTCACAGAAAAGGTATACATTTATTACTGGCTTTATTTGGTGCTTTTTCTCTCATAGTAAGGAAAGAATTAAGAGCAGCATCAGTCATGAGCGCATGTTTATCATCGAGTTGATCATATCTGCACTTCTGCAGGGAATAGAAGCCTGAGGGAGATGCCACAGTCGGCTGTGAATGTTTATCCAATTTTATAGCCTTTAAAAGTTGGAAACAACCTGCCAATATCAAATGCTTAGGTTGCACGTAATGCGTTCTGCCTGCCTCGTGCGTCAGGCCAATCATGGAATCTGGCACCCTTCAGTGCCAAGTCTAGCAGTCAATCAAAATAGCTTGGTGCTGATCTAACCCTGCTAGATAAATAAATAAGGAGCTCTGCAGGAAAGGAGTGGAACAGCCAGTGAGAGAACAGTGAGTTCTAGTGTTCAGTGAGGCATGTGAGTGTGTGTGTGAGTACACGAATGTGTGTTATCCTGAGGAAGCGATAAAGGCTTTCTCCTGAGGAAAGGGGGTAACTGACCTGTTGTCTCCAGTGATACAGGCGGCGCAGGTCCCTGTCGGTTCCTCGTCCTGCTCGTAGTAATGGGCGTCCACGTGGCACTCTTCTGCCTTCTGCTTCAGAATCTTTCCAAACTCGTCCTTGCCGATGCAGCCGAAGAAGGTGGCCACTTTCTGGGGTTTCTGGATCATCCACTAAACAAAAACAAACAAACAAATAAAAACAAACCTAAAATGGGACAACAAAACTAGACAGCATTGGGAAAATTGAGCAATGGAAACCCAGATGTCTGAATTCTGAATATGAAAAGATTTTGATGAGGAAGGGGCTGGAATGATGTTTGGGCTAGAAATAGCACTTCACTCATCTGGAAAGTTTTCTAAGCCGAAGGGAACAATTCCTGGAAAATCAATGGCACTGCACTAAAGAGATTACTACTAAAAGACTACATGTACAAGAGGGAGAATAGGTAACACAAACAGGAAATAATAGTAGCCTGAGAAGGAGGAAAAACTGCAAGAGACCTTAAAAAGCTCCTTAGGACAGAACGTGCGTGAATGAGTCATTGCTATCTTAGTCATTTTGATTTTATCCCAAGAGACCTGGTGTATTTAAGGCTCATGCCATCTTTGGGAAACAACCTTGTTTATCGAAATGACAGGTGTTCTTCGAGGAAAGGCTGTGTGAGTGGGCATGCGCTTAAAAAAAAAAAAAAAAAAGAAAGAAAAGAAAAAAGACCGCTTTGAATAAGATATTATGACTGACAGAGTGCAGGTAGACAAAGGAAAATGAAGGAGTTGACAGCTCTGTAGGAGCCAGAAGCACACACATGTGCAACACTATATTAATGTAGAACTGCCTAAACAGACACGTACTGTGAGTGCCATTTTAATAGAGATACTATACCAGATCTTCTACGCTCTCAGTGCTCTGGGCTTTATGTGCAGATGATTTATTGCCGTACACAATGCTACGCTTGCTTGTTTAACTGCAACCTTGCGATGGTTGTTGATGGGGCCCCTTGTGAATGAGACACCGATGACCTGCATACATGAGAAATCCATCATTCACACTAGATAACCGTATTCAGTGCGACACACCTACACCTCTAATCACCATGACAGTGTTCAGTCACGCCACAAATAAATACTGCGGACCAAAAATTAGAAGCCGTGTCATATATGCAGGTTACAAAATCATGACGAATCATGTAACAAGCAGTGGGTCAAACCTTTTGCCTCATTGTTTTTTTTTCTGCTTTCATAACACTAAAGATGGAGCACAATCCAGCATATGTGCGACTGCCTGCAGTCAATTTTTTCATTTCTAAAACAAACGCACAGCTCGACGTGACGCATAATGATCATCCCTGCAGTAGTTCCCGTGCCTCAAGGTCATCTCAGCTGTTCACTGCAGTCACTGGAAGAAGTGCAACACTGAAACTACAAACACTTCAAGACCATAAGACTTGTTTCCCAACATGGTGGTGAATTTGTACCGAGTCCATAAGGGGAACAGAAAACACCTAAAGCGAGTTTTGAAGTCTAGTGGTCTGTTTCGGCACAATTGTTTAAATTTGAAAAATCCGAGCGATATTAATTGCACATCCCACTACGAAATGAAAATCATTTCACTTTTCGGTTCTGCTACTTACTGCCATGCCTTAAAGCAGGGGGATACAGCAGAGATCTGTGAAGGCTCAGCTGCATCACACTCCACGCCTAGTCTGGGTGAGCAATTAAAATGACTACATGGTGACAACAGCTACCTTTTAATATCTAGCTATTAGTGTTTAGTTCATGTCTATAAATAATATAAAGCACATCAAGGCATGTTCCATCATGTTGCCACTTCTGAGTAGTGCAGTGCTCAGATGAGAAGCGTGTTCTGGACTTGAAATGAGGAATAAAATGCACACTCCCTCACCCAACAGTCTTTAAAGATTTTGTTGTCTCTTCATGATGTCAAATTTGTTGCAACAAGCTGTAGTTATGCTCCAGTATCTTTTGAGTGCACCGTTCAAAACTCTCTGAAATACTTTTCTGGGTGCACATACAGCCTGTGGTCCACTAGTTGACTACCACAGCCTTATAGGATTCACAAAAAAACATTGACATGCCAGTAATCCTAAAGAATGGCTTCCTGGATGCTCCATGTTCATGCTAACTAAATGAACAATCATCTGATCCCAATTAGAGAACAGAAAATATTGATCAGTCATAAATAAATAACCCTGACATACAGTTATAGTCAATCAGATCTCAAATAGTCATCTACAGCACTGTCGCCAGTCTATTCATCTCCATCTCCTTTAATAAGCCCCTCCTGCTTTAAATTATTTTCACATGGACATCTAAATAAAAGATGATACTTTCATTAAGGCAAAAAAAAAAAAAAAAAAAAAATTCCAAAAGGGTCATCAGGAGGTCGAGCCACACTGGGTGAGGGTGCGCGTACACTCCCCGTCTCATCCCAATTACCCAGCAGCAGCAGCAACAAACGGGTGTGAGGGGTGCTTCATTACGCAGGGGCATGAAGAGTGGAAATTAGGCAGAGGGCAGCTCCTGCTGTGCTGCTCCCCCTAGCCATGAGCACTGAGCAGCGGGCAAGCCAAATGTGGCTGCATGCAGAGAGATGGAGAGAACATAGACGCTCGCACAGTTTGCTTGCGAGGTGAGAAACCACTGGAGTGCGCCTTTCAGACAGGGAGGGGGGCAGGGGGAGGGTGCAAAAATACATTTTTTGAAATGTCGACACACTAAAGTTCTGTGGGTGGCATCTTGTTAAGCAGTTTTTGGCAGTACATAACTTGGGTAATGAGATACTGCTTACTTTTAATTAAATTACTTGAATACTCATACATGCCCAATTATGCCATGTTGGCACGAGTCGACAGAAAGCATCAAGCAGTTTGTTTGAGAAAAGAAGAATCGAGGGATAATTGGGCCACAGTAAGGCAGTGAATAGTTAAATTTATTCCTACTTCTTCAGTGACTGCTTTATCCTGGTCAGGATCGCAGTCGATCCAGAGCCGATCCCAGGAACATGGGTGCAAGGCACAAACACACCCTGTCACAGAGTCTAATCACACACTTTAACATAACCAATCCATCTACTGACATGGATTTCAGAGGTGTGCTGACATTTTTAAGCATGCATGATTTTCAGTAGTGAATTGCGTAGTGTGAAACCCACTGTGACTAGTGGCAAGAAAAGACAGTAAGCATCTGAGACGAAATCAAATATGTCTGGTGTCACATACAGCACTCTGAATACAGTTTACACTACCTATTCTTCTGGGAGGGCGAAGGCTAAAACGCAAGTTACTTCATTCATATGCAAATAAAAGATAAAAAAAAAAACGCACAACAACAAACAATGTGAATGAACTGTATAAAATGGCTGTTTCTTATCACCATGTCTTCAAGTCTCTTTGCTGCCCGTGTCTCGGTCCGTCAGACTCAAAGTTACAAAGCCACAAGATGGACAGCTTCTGTTTTCATTTATTTCCGTGTGAAGGTAGAAACATAAATCTGGAAGTTTGACATACGGGCATGCACACAGAGCTTACCTGCCACTGTTATTTTTGCTTTAAAAAAGTTAAAATAAACTTAAAATTCGTGTTTTAGTTTGCTTTTCTTATGTTCCTGTGTAGCATATACAACAACAATAATTTCTTTTAAGCTTGGTGGATGTTGCTGAAATGAACAGTCCCCTTGATGTTCCATTTTTTGGCAAATAATTGTTATTATAAATTAGCTTATAAGAATAATTAGCTAGTGGGATTATCCCATTTTAATAGTAAAGATAAGAACAGATTCTTATTGATGTACATGCCTAGAAGGTGAATTATTTAAAGTAAAATACCATGCTACAAACGAATTTATGGGAAATAAAGTGTGCACATATCAGCATAGCATTAAATGTTTGAATTAGACAACGTAGCTGGAAAAAGTTCAGACATGCAAAACAGGCAGTTTATTTCCCATTTAAATACACACTGCAACCAGCCAGCAGGAACACCAGACATATGATGGCTTCACTAATGCAACATCCATGGAAGACATACAGTCGACGGATTATGTACCTTTTAGTGATGTCAACATAACAATGCTGAACGCTCAGTGTCTTTGGTGCACCAATAATCCTCTTATCACTTTACCAATACTGCTATAAAGGGCAGTGTTTCTGCTCAGGATACAACTCAGAATTATAATCCTATAATCATAATCTCACCAACAAAAATATCCCATTACAGACATGCTCCAAGTGCTATAGATAAGGTGGTTAGAACATAATGCATGATCAGAGTGCCTCGGTGGTCTGGTGAGCAATAGCGAGATTAGAGTAATTTGCTGTGCATGCCATTATAATATAACTACATTTAGCTTTGTGAACAGCGTCTTAAAAAAATGACTGAATGTTTTTGAACATGAAAATCTCTTTGGGTCATGGTTCTGTACAAAAAAAACAAACAAACAAAAAACCTCCGCAACCTGATTGCAAAATCTCCAATTACAGGCTTATCAAGCTCGCAAAACTGCAGCCTGCTATTTATAGAGCAAAAGTAGCAGGCCAGTGGCTGCCGCATGAAAGTGGCCGTGAGCAATCTGGCACTCTTCCGTCTGTATGAGCTAAGCTGCCTATCAGCAGAACGAGCTGAACAATTTCGGTGCAGAAAACTGATGTTTTTCACTCTGTCCTCACAGTGCTGACACAAACCATCAGATTTGACTGATGAGTCTTCTGTATTTTTCAGAGCATTTTTTTTTTTGAAGCTAAGCAAAAGTAGCACTTGACTAGAGGACAATACAGACAGCGAGTGGGAGAAAGACAGAGAGAGTGGGTGATGAATGTGACTCATCTCTGAGGACGCAGGCAGAAAGTACAGACTAGCGTAGACTCGGCTGTCACTGGCCACAGACACATGAATAAATAAAGGCATTATAATGAAGACAACTTGCCGTCTGCCCATCAGAAGCTGCCAGCCTGGCACCAAAGCTCAGGAGGGAGGGGGACATGGAGAGGGAAAGAGAGAACTGTCACTGCTGGGGGGTGGGGGGTGGACAGTGACGAGAACTGTCTGATTACATTAACTCACTCATCACTGTAGGGCTCAAGCCTCGGCTTCCCAACAAGATAGCGCGCTTTGGACTACTTTCAGTTTTCACTCTCCCTACAGAGTGAAACATCTGCTTGATTTCTCTTATCTGATATTTATACACAAACATGCCATCTACACTGGGAATCTATTGTCCACTCTGCCCTCTTCAGTCCCCCCCTGCCTGCTTCTGACCTTCTCCCTTCTTTTCCCTGAGAGCTATCCAAACACGGCACTCCTCACTTGCTTCCCCTAGAGGAAGACAGCAAGGTATCTCAAGCGTCTTTCTCACACCGCCCCAACATGCACTCTTCTCGTCACACACCTTCCCATTTCATCTACGGCACAAGGAACTAAATAACACACTGCCACGCTTCACTGTAATCCTATCCATTTCAGCACCATCTAATTTTCTCCCAGTGTAGGCAGTGAAGGGGAGAGGGACCAAGCAGATGAGAACGGGTTTCGCCACATAAGGCTCCTGTGTGACACTAGGAGGTCAGGAGCAATCGAATCCTGCCAGGAGAGGACACACACAAACACAGGCGTGCTGAGAGACGAGACTGTGCAGACACTTTCCCCTGTACAGGAAGTGCGAGGTCTTTCGCCGAGAATGCTTCTTCCCCCCTCGCAGCCTCAAGTGAGAACACAGTGTCACGTTTCAAACTGGGGGGGGGGGGGGGGGGATCAGGTCCGATTACAGCCACTAGTCTGTCCTGAAGAGCAGTTTGACGGACTAAATGACACCATCCGTTGTCTCTGCTTCCTCCTTTCACACAGAGGCAGAGCAAAGCGCCTGGTGCTATCTGCCTTGACATCGGCTCAAATGCACCAAACTCTGGCAGACCCCCTTCCCCCAGTGTAACCACTAAGATGAGGCCACATTAAGGCCAGAGAGCCTTTACCTGCCTATCAACTTGCTTTTCTCACCAGTCCTCTCTTGTTAAACACACAGTACAGAGCCCTGTTGTTCAGCACTTGGGGAAGCCTGTTGGATGATACACAAGATAAACAAGGCTGAAGTTGGGACACAATGCTGGTGCTCTCTTTCTGCCCGTCAACCTGTCATCCTACCCCATAAGCATGGACTGAATCAGACTGTCTAGACTGTCTCTCAATCTCTTGTTAATACGTGAGGCAGTGGCTGTGAAACCTGGCATCCAATTTATGGCCGGAGTTTATCAAGTTGTAAAAGGGTGCTTGGCACTCCCTGGGCCGGCACGGCCAAGCTAATCCTGTCTGAGGGGAGACGACGGGAGGGGTGTAATCACCATGTGTGTGTGTGGTGCGGGGGAGAGTGGGGTTGTGTGACCCGGACTGAGAGGGAGAACAGCTGTGCCTCCCCTCATCTTGGTAAAAGAGAGCGGGAAAAAGACAGACACTGGATTGGGGGATGGGGGGGTGCTCTTAGTCAAAGCAGAGTTGTAGGTGAATTGGTTTTTGCCCCAGACCTGAGAATTGACATTCTGCTTTGATCTTCGGTACATGTCAAACACCCTTAGAGAAAGAATCACTGGCAGCCTGAAACAGTGCATGTGGTGGAAAAAAGGAAAGAGAGCACACAGAGTGAGAGAGCAAGTGTGAAAGAGGGGAGGAGAGAGTAAAGTGTGACAGGAGGTGAGAAATAAAAATAATCAAACAAGGTGTGAGTGTGAGTGACGGTGACAAAGTGAGAAAAGGGTAAATGAAAAAAACGGCGGTAGGTAGAACAGAATTTCGAGCAAACTGGTGCAAATCCATACTCATCACTAAAACTACGAACAAACAAATGTTTCAAAGGGTTCCTTTGTACAGCTGGATCGACAGGGCTAACACTGTATAGGATAACAGGGCCGGGGTTTGTCCTTCCCAAGCTATGTAGAAGCACAGCCCATTAATACACTCCGTGTGAAATGCTTCATTCCACTGTTTCTGGCTCTTTACAGGTTTTTTTTTTTTTTATTTAATACACTTACATTCCTTCCCATCCTCTTTGATGAATGAAAGAAGTTTTTTCTTAGCCAGCAGGCAGAAATTGACCCCCAGCACTATTTCTACACTACAGCTGAGTGACCTCCAACCTCAAAGTGCTACCAAAGCAACTAAATTCTGTTTTACACCACTCGCATTCTGACAGGAATGTGTGTAACAGGGAGGGGAGAGAAGTCGACATTTTTCCTTAAAAAAAAATCCCCCACATAAATCGAAATACTGCATATGTACCTTGCAAGGTGCATCAATGCAAACCCTGGCCTTGAGTTTCTGGCATCACTAAGCGTTATATTTTGGCATCACTAAGCCTGTTGTGTTTTTCTCTGGACCCTGGGCCACTTGCCTTGAGAGTTACGTACATTTGGTGAAGTATAAAGCAGGAGCCATTCAGACGAGCGAGCCTTGCTAGGCAACGCAATGGGTTTGTGTTTCGTGATGGTGATGAAAGTATTGTTTTGGTTAGAGGAGAAGTTTCTTCTATGTGAAAAAAACCTGCCATTACACCCAGAATAGGTCCTGAGTGCAGACTCAAGTATTCAGGCCAAGTGTGTAAATACCAATACCAACAGTGCTAGTGTACCGCGGATGCCAAAAAAAGGAGACAAAAATAGTACAGCAAATACATTGGTCAAAAACCAACTTTGGCCTCCAAACTACATTGCCCACCTTCCATTTTTAAAAGACGGTAGGGCTGTAATACAAGCCACATACGGGTGTACTAAACAGTGTGCCAAAGTTGTTATAGATAGTTTGTTACTTCATGCCATTTTGAATTCTATCAGACTGTACAGCGCAACAATTTTCCGTAATGCCTCATCACATCAATGAATGTATTGGAAAAGTCAGACAGTTGCATGGTTAGCTGCATTTCCCCCCAACACCAAATGTTGTGTAAAAGGAAACTAGGACCTTAATAGCTGGAATGTCTTCATGGGAGACCACGGTAAACATTTTGTAGCCTTCCGGTGGTCAACCAATATTATACATTAAGTGTACCAGGCACTTCCGTCAAAATACGTAAGAGCTACCTTGCTTACTAGGAGGGTGTGGCTTCCATTCATAGAAAGTTATTATGATGTTGAAATGAACCATTGGTCAAGGGCTCAATCAATTCCCCCATTGTAACCATGAAAACATGGAAGTGGTGACTCAGTGGTTAAGGCTCTGGATTTCTGATCCGAAGGTTGGTGGTTCATGCCCCAGTACTACCAAGTTGGGTCCTTGAGCAAGGCCCTTAACCCTTAAGCTCAGTTGTGTGAAAAATGATGAATGTAAGTCACTCTGGATAAAGGTGTCTGCCAAATGCCGTAAATGAAAAGCATCTGTGATGTAGTTACTATAGATTTCCCTGTAAGTAAAAATGTACATGAAGTGCCATGTACGCACTGCAGTTATCGTCACACTTGAGAAACCGTCTCTAAAATCCAGCTAAATGGTCACAAAATGGCCACTGTAATCCCAGCCATGGTGCTCACATATCAACCGGCTATGTGAGACCTATGCTTAAAAGACTCCGCTTTAGTTGCTACTTTAACACTGGTGTCATGTGAAGAATTAGATCGCCACCATTCACAGGTACAGCAATACAATGAGAGACTGACATGTACTTGAGCAGGGGTTCTGGATTCGGATTAGCGACCACACAGTGCCATATTGCAGTGTCCTATGGAAAACGGTTTAAAGTGTGTGTGGGTGTAAAGTGTACACCCTGGAATCAGTGACAACAATAGATGACTGGCAGCTGCGTGTATAAGATTACAAGGTTCTCTTGTAAGGAACACACACCCTGTCCATCTAACCCTCTCCGGCTCTGCAAACATCTGCAGGGGTTTAACAGAGAGCGTTAAAGCTCATATCTGTAGGCTGAGACGACTGTCTGAGACATGAGCGGGCCCGGTGAGTCCGATTTATGACGGAGGATTCCTTACGCCAAAGCACCAGAGCTTTCATTCATCTCCATACACACTGGGCTGATAGATACAGATGTGCTGCACTGTGAAAAATGCGGGTGCTATTACCAAACCATAAAGCACACTGTCTGAACTGGAGCTTTAAAGTATTTAAAGTACACACAGTGTGAGCAGTCAGTGTTTCTGTTCAGGAAGGAGGCTTTTCTCTTTCTGGCTGTTGTAAAGATGAAGATGAAGAGAGAGAGAGAGAGAGAGAGAGAGATTCAAGCTCTGAGGACACCATTTTCAATGATGAATGGAGAACACTCTGTGTACAGCAGAAATAGAGGCCAACCATGTCAGTTACAGGCACTGGTGCCTCAACAAATTCAATTATTGTACACTTTACCCCAAATACACACCACAAAAACTAAACTTCTGGGTTTTTTGCATATAGCAGGTACTAGACATATCATCTGCTCAATCACTTTCAGCCAAGAAAGTCTGTACTGTCTGGTGCTGCCAATACTTACTTTCTCTCCTACATATTATCAAGATATGCTTACTAGAATATTGACCAAAGAAACTGTAATACATTTTCTGAGAATATGCATTCAGACATAAGGCAGTATCAACACTTATTTCAGCCAAGAGTGATAATATTCATGCACACATACCCACAAACATACTGTACATACACACATACGCGCACATGGATATGCAAATCTGACACCAGTGACATCCTCTTGGCGGAAGCACTGCTGAAAGCCAATCATACTGTAACTTTCAACCACTCACTGATGTTCATTAAAAGGGTTTTTCTACAACTAGTAATGTAAGGGAATGGAGGGGTGATGGGATGAGAGAGAGAGAGAGAGAGAGAGAGAGAGAGAGAGAGAGAGAGAGGATATACACAGCAATGCACCCTGTACAGACAAGCTTTCTCAGCTTTGTCTCAAAAGAAGTAATCACATCATG
The DNA here is from genome assembly GCA_039654325.1 of Tandanus tandanus. Taxonomy (NCBI): domain Eukaryota; kingdom Metazoa; phylum Chordata; class Actinopteri; order Siluriformes; family Plotosidae; genus Tandanus; species Tandanus tandanus. The sequence continues at coordinate 31,753,131 of JBCNYH010000027.1, read as the reverse complement.
GTACAGTTAAAAGCTTCTGATCTATATTTACTGTTTGACTTTCGCAATAATATGAAAGAAGAGACTTTTCATCGGAAACAGTAAAATGCAAATGGAGTCCAGAATTGAGTTTTCAACCCACGCAAATGGTCCGAAGCGGTTAAAAAAAACAAAAAAACAATCCGACATCACATATATCCAAAACACACCGTGAGAGATGATCCATTAAAGCACACATTTGCTAATATGATAATTTCATTTAATCCTCAGAATAAAGACTTTCCTCTTCCTCTTTCACTGGCTTCTACTGGTGTCAATGAACATGACCTTACATTAGAGGCTGGTGCAGTCTTTCCAAAAGCAGACAATAAAAACCCAGTTATTACAGTCTAGCCATTACCAAGCCCTCATCTGATTTGAGTTTAATACTCAAAGTGCAAGTAAGTTTTTTTTTTTATGGACCATTGTGGCCCAGAAATTACCACTTTTATTTTCCCTTGAAAGAGCTTTCAGATGCTCCATGCAACATCTCAGGTACAGCGAGCTGCTTTTACAGAGAGAAAGAAATGATTTCGTGTATGAAGAAATGATGTTGGAAGAGGAGATGGTCAAGGCTGACTACACCTCTTTCAACACTCTGCTGCTCAAGGCAGCCTTGGGAGTTATACATTTGCTCATGTTATTAGTTTTGCCCACCGATTCTTTTTCTCTTTTTCAATAGACTATATGCTTGCTTCATAATGTTTAACACAGGTTCTTCCATTCATGTGGGAGAAAAGAGAAGTATGAGATAGGACATTTCCCATCAAGCTACAGCTTCCTTATTGTCAAAGATGACAAATTAGTGACAAGAAAAATAAATTAGTGATGTGCAGGTCAAGGGTTTTTTTTGTACACACACCCATCTGATGTGCTATGAGAGCCAACTCACACCTCAAAAGTGCATCTCAGGTTCAGGTATTTATTAAATAATTAATCAGGGCTGCAAACCTCTAGTTTATCCTGTGTAGCAATGGTATCCTTTTTATTCTTACATTTTCTTAATAAGCATAATACACTGACTGCAAAGTCTATAGCATCATTCAGCTAATAACATCTGAGCTAATAAATAAACAGTAGAGCTAATCTAAATGATTTTCTTTATTGTTGAATAGCAGCAAACCAAGTAACCTTTATCATTATCACTCTCCCTCTCATGGTCACACACAGTCCTTTTTTTGTAATGTCTCTGTAAAGGTAGAATTTTATAGGCTTTTTACACCCTAGCCTACTGGCTCATCAGGCCGTAGCTTATCTCCAGTTTCCGTAGTGTGAAGCAACTAAGAGTTCAACTCCTCCTGGATGGGAAGCTAGTCCATCGCAAGTTACCTTTCAAGTATTTTTTTTACTGGTACCCATTTATACTGCTGGGTGGACAGAGGCACCCTTGTGGTTAAGATCCTGCCTCTCAATCACCCTAACCACTACACCACCAGCCCCCCAATGTCTCTGTACATCACCAAAATGGAATTGCAATGAATTCATCAAGATATGTTTGAAGTGTAGACTTTCAGCTTTAATTCAAGTTGTTATAATATTTTTTAATAGTAATGTAAAAATCTCATTTAGGAATTACAGATACAAAAAAGTTACAAAAGTAACTACACAAATTTTCAACCCGCCCTGCTTGCACCCGCAATATTTGTCTAGTAAATTGACTCGAACCCACATGACCCATAGATTACCCCGTGGGAACTGTAGGTTTTGGTTTGACGCACACATCAGTAACATACACAGAGCTGCGTAAATACTACTGGACTTGTGACAAAAACCGCTGCCGTGTTTATATGGAGAGTGCGTGTGTATATACACACATACACACACACACACACACACACACACACACACACACACACACACACACACACA
>JBCNYH010000027.1:31725470-31736427 GCA_039654325.1 Tandanus tandanus | reverse complement strand
TGGATGGCTATGGCATCAACCCGGATTCGAACTTGCGATCTCCGGGTTGATAGTCGTGCACCTTGTCGATGCGCCACGACAGCTTGGGACTAACATGCACCAGTGTTACCACAGTCACATGACTTACTCACACCCAGGGGCAATTTGGAAAAGTCAATAAGAATACCATACATTTCATTGGACTGTGGGAGGAAACTGGAGCACCCAGAGGAAACCCACACAAGCACAAGGTGAACCTGCATTTTACACTAGCCTTAATCAGCGAGGTATGGCCAAAGGCACCCATTCTCAAGTTCCACCCTGCAGTCTGGTAGCTTGTCGATATTAAAATACACACAGACAGAGAAGTGCGATCAAATCAAGGCTGATCAACTGACGCAATCAGTAATTTTTATAATTTTGCACAGATTAACTTTAATAAATGATTAAATGGAATAGCATACAGTCAAGTGGGCTATACCTTCCCTTCCTCCACCTTCATGGCTGTCCCAGCTGCTCTCCGGGCACCGCAGTGTGAGGCAGCCCACTGCTCAGTGTATGTGCGTGCGTGCGTGCGTGCGTGTGTGTGTGTGTGTGTGTGTGTGCGCTCACTTTGGAGGGGGTTAATGCAGAGCCAAAATTTCCCTTGCGGGATTAATACTGTATATCAAAATAACAAATAAACAAAAATAAATAAATAAAAAATACAGTATAAACTACAAATAAAGTACTGTACTGATGTACACATGTAGCAGTATTTTTATCTCAATGAATAAATGATCACAAACTAATGTGGCTGGGAATCACAGCACTACTTTTATCACAATATGATTTAAAAAAAATCTCACACATTCCAACACTGCCACAAACTATCCACCTGGTCAGACAGTGTTACAGCTAACATCCTGTTTGCAAGGGATACGTGAGGTAGTAAATAGCAGGTTCTCTCCAACATCCGAAGCCCCCATGAGCTCAGGCAGGCTGCTGCACTGCAGGGAGTTGGTGCGGGCGTACGATGGGAAGGAGCTGACTGTTAGTATCTTGTCTATCACCTGCTGTGTGTCACCAGGCTTCTGTCATTTCCTCCCATTCATTTTTCACAGACGCTCAACACTTAGATTCGCTCTCGCCTCCATATCCCCCCCCCATGCTGTCACTCTGGGAGATCAGGAGAAAGACTAAAAGACCAGTACTGGCACTACTAGATCCTGGGTCTGTTCATCATCCAAAATTTATACAGCCCATTTTTCCTGCACCCTAGAACGAGCTGTCAGTAGGTGCTGAGGTTTCATGCAGTACATTTTTAAAAGCGCTAGCTTTCAAAACAAATGGGTTCATGAAGGATCCCAGTTCATCATAATCATCATGTGATGTAAAGGAATTGTATCTTTTTATTGGTAATAGCATTTAATATTCCAGATAATCTAGAAACTAATGTGCCATTGGATTATTCTTACACAATCAACAAATTGAGAGGCATGCATTTTATTTGTCCAATTTTCATCCAAAACATTTCATTTCCTTCTTCATCTTCTCTCAGACTGCATAGAGACATCTCCAAAAGTGCCAGATTCCCAGAATTCAAAGCACTTCCACTCTTAAGTGAGCAGACTTTAAAGGGACAATGAGTGCCCTAAAGGCTGACTCCTTTTGTAAATGTAGCGCTGTCTGTGTTGACATCCATCATTAATTAGTTAGGGGTTCCTTCTCAAGAGTGGCTAAAGAACCACCCAGAGACATGTAAACATAACAGAGGTTGAGGGGGTACTGAAGCTGTCCTTCATGGTTGTCAAGTGTGGCCTTGCTTCTGAAGGTATTTCCCTGCAACAAAATGCATTCTGGGATTGCTGTGGAGCTCCATGATTGAAGCGCATTCTTCCAACCACATAATGACGCTAATGGAGGGAAAAGTTCCATCATTATGATGGATGGTATTCCAAAAAGATCCAAGATGCTTCGCAGTGTTCTGGATAAGCAAACAGGAGGGAAATGACTCATTTCCTGGACCATGTCCTGAGCGTGGAAAGAGGAAAAATCCAACACTGATAATAGGATTTCGAAAGGACGAGCTGTACTATATCAGGAGGCCATCCTAAGGCCAAATCGACAGCTTTATTAGTGCTCCAGTTATAAGAGCCGCTGGGGACCTGGGTGCTTAGCAAGGTGGCATGTCATGAATACTGAGAGCCAGGCTACAAAGCTTGTCATCCTTTATAACTGAGCATTATAGCGGCATAGACAGGATTTAGCAGTTCAGAAACTTAAGAACACTAAGTCTATAGCTGGTGCAAGCACATGACAGCTTCTGTCAAAAACAAAAAGAGAGCCAATTTTTTTACGTATATAATGTGCATATATGTGTGTGTGTGTGTAAGATCGAACGTGCACCCTGGGGACACGAAGCGCCCACATTTCCTGCCAATATGTCTCATTCAATCTAAATTCAAATCATTGGTCGGGAGATGACACAAATCAAGCTCTGCCAGCTCCCTAGAGCCAGCAATGTTAATCAACAAACATCTCAGTGCATACTTACGAATGACTATCCAATCTGCTCATCTCCCCACTGGCTATGAGTGCATCTCTGGGAGTAAATTGAGTGATATGGAAATGTATACAGCCAACAGACTGAGTACCCAGTGTGTTATCAACGCTTTAGTCATGACTCGGATTTTCTCACCTAGGCACATGATGCAGGGCCTTTTTCCCATTTATTATTATTCCACTGAATCAGAGTGCAGCCACAAATTGCACTCCAAAGCTCTGATCTTAAATGAAGAAGTGCTTTAATTAAGACTTAGAGCTGCAGTCAATTTGACGAAGGGAGTAGTGAGAATTACGACCACATTACCAGTAACTAAGCCCATTGATTGACTCTAGAGTTGCTTATATTGAGAACGGCAAGACTTGGTTCGTGCTCCAATTAAAATAAAAGCTTATCTAATTTCCAGGATCAACCCATCATTAAAACACTACAAGCTCCTTTTAAGCGCTAAGAAAGACATCTCTCAGTGAACAAAAACCGAAACAAATTTTTAAAAAAGCTCATTAGGCATATTCATTGAAATGACAGGATCCCATCATCCCATAATATACCCCAGTGTTATGTTCCACATGTCCAATGCAATAAACCACATGCTGTCTGAAAGTCCAATAGCTCCATCTTTAATCAGTTTACGAGATAACTGATGCCTGTAAATCACACTGGCAGTAAAACATGAGCTGGATGCTTTGCTATTGCATGGCTTTTCCTGTCACTAAACACATTTCATTGTTGCTCACATTTCTTGCATGCTGCATAGAACCTCAATCCGAATGCATGTAAAGGGTCAACCATTGCTGCACGTCTGACCGTGCTTGTTGTGTGCATGCAAATGATTAGCGACAAGTAGTGTGGGTTTGCTAGTAACATGGAGAAAAGGGTCTCTTTCTGCCATATTCTTCATGCCTCATTGCTTCCTCCTCCAGAATCAGCCCCCTCTTTAGCACATTCGAGAGCAAACGAACAAAAGACAGAGTCTATTTATATCTTCCCCCACCAAGCCCTTCTTGGCGGTTGCCTGCAGTTAATCATTATTCATAATGCGGGGGAAGCGTCACCTTCGCTATGTCACGTAACACTAAGTGCTGGAAGGATCTAAGAGTTCTGCGTTCATCACCATTTGTCACATCCGAACGACTGCGTCTATAAATACACATGCGTGCGGGTGTGCGTATCAGCGTGTCACTGCCTTCGACCTTTTAGCACTGGCTTCAGGCTTGAATCATCTCTACAGCCTTTGCAACAATACTAAAACATATTGTATAGTAGAAATGTCACACAATGGAGCAGAAGCATTAAACAGCATGCTGTACTAACAAGTAACCAGAGTCTAATTTCAAGGGAGGAGCATGTGTCAGCTTCATCAATTAATCAACACCTTCAAAGCTACAAGCAAAGTCCAGCACTATGGCCTCATTTCTCATTCCTACTGACACTGCATTAATACAGCTACACTAAATATGTCTGGTGCTAGCATTCAGCATGACAACACAGCAAAACACCAGGCTAGGAATACAAACAGAAGTAGTTCACAGTTTCTGGAAATACTGCCATGTAGCAGTTCAAGCAGCGCCAACATTTTCACCACTTACGAAACTCGTCACCAAGTTTATCATTCTCACTCCGAGGCTTCATTTGTCCTTTTTTCTTTTTACTTTGACAAATATGAGGCAACACCGAGATCCCAGCTGGATAGTTTAACATGTTATTTATTTATTCATTTTTAAATCTCTTACATTCCAGTTGTCAGATTTAATACATGGAAACAATGATGACCTGATAACGTGGTGACACTTTACTATGTGGAAAAACTAGCCAATCAGCAATGACGATCACTTGACTTTAAAGCAGTTAAGGGTTGAGGATACTTTAGGTTTACTTATAAACATAACACATTACAAAGCGCAAAGCTCTCAAGCTCTCACTAACCACTACACACACAACCAGACTTCATCTACTTTTTTAGAGGAATGCCACTCGCATATGATGGGCCAACAGCTGACGTACTGTAGTCATGATATAAATCTAGCAGTTGAAACACAAGTGTTTATGAGGGCAACTGGCGGTTTCTAAACTGCTCGTAATCTTGTTGGCCAAATTATATTCCTACTTGCAGTAATGTGGGCTGATCGTAATAATGTAGCTTTATGTACCCCATGTTAGCCGCAGGGTACAATGCATATTTAATGTACAGTTTTTTCAGTAATTCCCACCACGCAAGACAGAAACGCAGAGAAAGTACACCTGTCAGATAAGTGCAAACCATAACATGAAGTCATTGAAATTAAAATGCATCACGTTGGAGTTTTTAGAATGAACAAAAGTGTATCATAAGCCAAATTGCTTACTCACTCATTTGCTGAACTGCTTAATCCTATAAGGCTTGTGGGGAGGCTGGAGTCTATTTCAGCCAACACTGGGCTAAGCCGGGGTACATCCTGAACAGCTCGCCAGACCAACGCAGACAAACACACAACCATTCACACTCACTCCTAGGGGCAATCTGGAACAGCCAGGTAGCCTAATGTGCATGTGTTTGGGCTGTGGGAGGAAACCGGAGTACCCAAAGGAAACCCACACAAGCACGGGGAGAACATGCCAACTCCACACAGAGATGCCCTTGCCAAGCCTGGGACTTGAACCAGGACCTTCTTGCTGTAAGACAGACATGCTAACTACTACGCCACTATGCTCCCCGAAGCCAGATTTGAAACAAGCAATTTGCTTTGTACTGTAAACATCCAGCAATACAGTAGACTAAATATGAAGAGTGGTTACATTTCTGAAAATCTTTATCCCTGGTTAGGACGCAGCAAGTCATAGTCCCTTTTTCATGAGTATAACTACCATAAAAGGTGCACTTTCCAAATTTTACGATTACTGACTGTAGCCCATGTGTTTTTATACACAGTTTGTTAGCACTCAACCGCCTGCTCCTTATAACGTGATATGATTCTGGACATAAAGCGATCTCACAGAACTGTAACACCGACATGAAAGGGTGCGTTGAGCTTGTGCAAATGTATCAGGTGCAAGTTTCGGTTCCTAACCACAGGTCTGCTGCTGACTAAATTTTTTTTATTGTTTTATGTGCTACTTACTTCCTACTGACTATGAAATAATAGAAATTACTGCAAAACCTAGTACGAAACTTATTACATGGGTGTTATTAATAGAAGTCAAATGTAAAGTTTCTCTCTGACTAGTGCAGACTGCAATCATAGAGAACACATTAACAATAGCAAACATGAAAGCACCTATGGTTTTGGCCGACGTTGTTGCTCGGACGCGTGGAGATTGAAAATCACGTAATCACAATTTCCAACTTCTCACTTCCAAGACAAATCGAACGCAGCATTATTACTGAAGACATATACTTGGAAAGAGTGAATGCCAAGAGTGTGCTGGAATGCTGTAAGTGTATGACAGTACAGCCATTATTCAGCAATGACATAAGGTGTGTAAAAACATATTTTGATAATCAGAAAATATTACGACCGCTAGATTTGTATATCATTCCGAACAGAGGAGCATCAACTAGGCTTTCAAATGAAGAGGTCAGGAAAGTGCTTGGAGGGATCTGGTCTCTGATTGGAGGCCTAAAGACTTATACAACTTCAGATAAGAGCTGGTGCTTATTTACTGTGCTCGCTCACACATGTCTGAGGAAGAGTGGGGAAAAAATTAGCTGAGATAATGTACATGTGTACAGTCAGTACATGAGAAAGGTAAAAAGGTTACTCCACCCTGAGGAAGGAGTGGAGGGAAAAAAACAAGCCACTGAGAGAGAGAGAGAGAGAGAGAGAGAGAGAGAGAGAGAGAGAGAGAGAGAGAGAGAGAGAGAGAGAGAGAGAGAAAGAGAGAGAGAGAGAAAAAGAGAGAGAGAGAGAGAGAGAGAGAGAGAGAGAGAGAGAGAGAGAGAGAGAGAGAGGGAGGAAGAGGAAAAGGTGTGATTTCACTTGCAGTTTGTGAGAATTCACACAAAACATCTGGGTGTAACCTGTAACTTGTTGGTCCACTCAGTGTAGCAGACGGATATAGCTGCCGCTCCACTGCACTGCTGGAATGCAAAGGTGTGGATGGAGGTAGGGGTGTATGTGTAGCCCCTTTAGGTTTTGAAGGGGCTTAATTGTCTGTGACCCTTCCCCTCCTCAGACTGGAAATAAACAATTCTCAACAACTGAGATGCCTGAAAACCAGCAGTGGCTTTTAATGGTAACGTTCAATTAACCTTGTGTCCGAGGAGTGGAAGAACGTGCTTAACGACAAAGCTGGACTTCAGCCTCATGCTGCAAATTACATCCGCCTCTCTACCTGCTGCAATGTCACAGTCATTAATCAGCCACTGCACTTCACTATAGCTACAAAAGCATTTACTGAAGCTCTACTCAGAAGAGAACCAGACGGAACAGGTAGAGGTCTCGCACGCACACACGCACACACACACACACACACACACACACACACACACAAAACCAAACCCACAAACACAAGCTTACATCTTACAGTCTTTTCTGAAATGCAATCAGACAGCAAGATATCAAGGCAATCTCAACCTCTCTCTTATGTGCAGCAGTGAATATAGGACACAGATGTTGTTGCCATTCACCACAAGAGTTTAGGGTTCCCCAGCTAGGCCTCCTGTTTATAGGATCTCAGGGGCCAAATTGACTTCAGAGGTTTGTGAATTTCCCTAGCTTTCCACTGAAATTTCCTCTCGCACTCAGGCCACGTCTAATACATGTCTTAACATTTGCCATTTCTCTCCACTCTCATTGGCAACATGTCTGTGGTGAAAAAAATAAGGGGGAATATAATCTATCAATCAAATAAGAGGTTGACTGAACAGTGGGCCTTATTTAAAAGAAAGCAAAAACACCAAGTCAAACATGAGGTCATGGAACGTTTTCATCTTCTAGACACCAACTTTTCCCCCCAATTCAAGTTTCCATGCAAAAATATGAACTGGGAAAGGCTGTTGTGTGCTGAAGACAGTTAAGTGATTTTCTGCGTAGAGAAGTTCCAAGTACACAGTGCACATGTGTTTCTAATATATTAGAAAAAAAGAAGAAGAAGTCCAACTTGATTCCAAGGTTGGGCCCCCTCTCTACTCTTGAAAATGAAAATAATCTGCAAAGGAGACATGGGCCAATGACGACTGGAAAAAAAAAAAAAAAGAAATAAGTTGAGCAGAAGTGGTTGAAAAGAGAAAGAGCGGAAAAAAACCAAAACAAAGATCGCTCTGTAGCCTGCTTGTTAAAACCAACTCCTAAGGAGCCTGTCTAGGTGCTACCAAATCACTGCAATAACCCCGGTATTGATATAAAGACACTGAATAATTAACACTAGCAACAGGATGAATTCAGTTGGCGCACACTACAGAAAGTGAATCAGATGTTTTTCTCTGTAATTTTCTGGTGTAAACATCGCCAAAAATGTTTTAATTACACAAGCTTAACACGCTAAATCCCCCTCACCCACGGCAAGCAAGCTACACCAAATGGTGGGTCTCACAAACATCTAAAAGTATTTAACAACTAAAAAATATTGGGGGGGTTTTTGGGGGGAGGGGGGGGGGTAATTTATATTTATATTTATATTTATATAGAGAGAGAGAGAGAGAGAGAGAAAATCAGTGTAATATGAGTATATTATAATAGGAATGCATTCTACTACATTTAGTTCACTGTTTCCCAATACTCTAACTACGTCTTAATGGGGACTGTAATACACTGATGAAAAACATGGCAGTTCTACAAATGCAATAAATATCCAATGTTCACTTTACCCTGTAAACTGTGTACATCTAAGTAGTATAATACTATAGCATCTACTGTATGGCTCAAATCTACAAAGGGATGATTGGTCCTTCATAGTCACATGACTTGCTATTAAAGGGAGAGCGAGAGAGGAGGAAAGGGAGGAACAGGAAGCTTGAAACTTCTTTCTGACAAAACCCAAAAATGCTCAAGACCTACCATTAAAAATCTGTGCTCAGGGTTTAGTTACACTTTTAAGGAAACTCAATTTTTCATTCAAATTTCTTTACATTCCATCTATTCTAGTGGAAGTCCTTAAATCAAATTCAAGCAGAGTGACCCGGCCATACCTAATTTTGTATGTGTAAGAGCAACCATATAGAAAATATTGCCTGGACCGGCCTATTTCTTTCAAGTAAGGTCATAGGTCAAGGTCATCTAATGTTGTATATGTAAGACCAACCATATAGTAAATATGGCCTATACGGGCTTTTTTTCCCCAAGTAAGGTCAAAGGGCAAGGTCACAGTGGGCCTAATGTTGGTTCACGACGCACGGATACACACACTTACGGACAGAATGATCACTATAGGGTGTCATAATTACTCACCTCAGGCTCTGTGGAAGTGAGTGCTATTCAGTGACATTCACCTCACCTTCTGTGAATAATTGTTAAATAACCACACCACCACACAGGGAATTCTTTTTCTCTAACAGCATGTCGGCCATGTTCTTCCTCACTTGTTAAACTTTAAGCATTTAAACAATATAACGATATAATCACAGATTAAAACCTACAACCCTTACCTTCAACTGGGTTTAAGATGAAAAAAACATGAGAGAAATTCACACCGAAGCTATTATGTAGTTTTATAAAATTTTTCAGCAGGGGTATAATACAGAATTTCCCTCGGCAATGCCAAAACACAGATTATTTCATCAGAAGAAGCAGTACCATCTCTAAGAGGACCTCTAAAAGACTGTAGAGCTTCATTTTCCAAATAGTTGACTGCAAAATTTATGAAAGTGTTATACAGAAAAACAGGTTTTATGTGTTTCAAATAAACGTTTATTGACTGCACTAACAACTGCCCTTAGGAGAAAAGAACAGAAGCCCATTAATCAGCAGCTCACTTTTAATGGAAGTCTGTGTCAAAATGTTGTTTGTGGCAATGGTGCATACGTTACAGATAAAGATGAGGTTGAAACCCTGGTGTACTCTTTAAAGGAAGGGAAATCCTAATAAAGAAACTTTCTTGCGAATGCTTCACATTGTGTATATTCAGAGCTTTTTGGTACCAGGCATCAGTCGGCCTTCGCTTTCACGCTCAAATGCTTGAAGGGCCCACTAGGGGTGTGTAGAGTATGTGCACATGTAACGGAGCTGGTCGAAGGGTGCTTGGCAATTCACTGTCCATCCTTTGATGTTCAGGGCCCCAGAACAGTGCTTGCGTTCCCTTTGCTGCACTGCTTAAAGAGAATGGAAGAACGGTCCTCCTGGCAGGTGGGAGCCTTCATCTGTGCTCACCCTCGAGGGCATGAGGGGGCAACGTCAAAATAAAACTACATCTCTCTCACACATGGACTTACCAATTCACGCACATCAAAGGGTAATGCGGAAAGGTTTAAAGCTCTGCCATTAATAAAATTCTAATAAAATCCCAGGTTTTTCTGAAGTGAGTGCAGCAGAGAACAAGTGTGGGTTACAAGATGAAATGGTTTCAAACTAGCAATTCATAATCCTGATCCTGAAGCACATGTGTCTGGCAAGCTCTGTTTGAACACATCGATTCAACTAATCCACTAATTACTCAGTCACTCGACTGGATGTGGATGTGTTAAGGTAGAGGTCGTGCTAAAATGTCCTGGACAGGACTCAGGGGTACAGTTTTAAAGATAATTGGGGGTTTGCTGTGTATCAGTCTGTAGAGTTCTTTAGAGCAGTACTTCGCACGTGGGGTCCAGAAACACCCGTGGAGGGGTGGGGGTGTGCCTCAGAAGCATAGCCAGAAGGTTTGATTAATGATTTATTTTAAAAGGTTTTTTAGATTTATTAAGTATTTATTAAGTATACATATTAACTTAACAATGTGTTGAATCCAAACCTCAGTAACTCAAAAGCAGCCCAATGACAGCAATGTCCTCTCCAGGGAACAAGCCAGCATAAAAAAAGAAAAAAGAAAAAGAAAAAAAAGCAATCTATCTTGACTTATATATACATATAAGTAATTCTCTACATATTTAAATAACTAATCTAATATCTGAACAGTTGTAGGGTAAGGGTTCCTGGATGCAGGGGGGAAAATGGATAAAAAAATCCCGAGCATGTAGCGAGAACTGAGCGCACCGCCTCTCATGCAGTCAGGTTGTGTCCGAAGGCTTTGATTTCAACACCTCATCTTCACCTGGTGCTTTGATGTGTGTTCAGATGGAAGCCCATATCATCAGGTATGAAAGCTCTCATTTTCTACAACATGGACACACACAGAGATTACTGTGCTCCTGGCTTTCCACACTTATCCAGTTCTCACACTTGGCTGTCCGATTAAATTGTTGCTTAACATTCTGCACCTTTGTGCATACATCTAGATGAAAATGATGCATTTCACACACACACACACACACACACACACACACACACACACACACACACACACACACACACACACACACACACA
>JBCNYH010000027.1:31662901-31690239 GCA_039654325.1 Tandanus tandanus | reverse complement strand
GGGGGGGGGGGTTTGGACAATTTTATTATGTCTCTGTACTACAGAACAGGTAAGACAAGCAGATGGGTAATTAAAACCAGTATTCATATAGAGCCTATTTTCTACATTATCCGTGATTCAGACGGAGGTACCTTTCACTCTGAGTGTCTCTTTAGTTTTAACTGTGTCGTTAGAGAGAAATCAATGACTGGAACCACATTCCTTGTGTGTGTTCTGAAAAAAAGCCTCAATTGTGTATCAAAATGCAGTATATTTCAGTAATATTTGAAGCAGCTGTAAAATTCTCATGGAGGTGAACTGAGCAAACACAGACTAGTCCTGCACATTCACATTCCGGTGTCAAATTAGGTCACCTGTCACCATAGTTAGTAAAAAAGACTGGACGGAAGCCACTCCATAGTCTACTGTATAGCAAAAAGGCTCAAGTTGTGTGAGACATGGAGCTGCAGTTTGAGTGGACAGTGTGATAAGTGACCTCTAAAGAGATTTTTTCTATCCTGTGCAAAGTATCTATGACGTAAATAAACCGAAAAAACCGAGTAAAGCAATAAACCGCACTCATAACATTAGTTCCTACCTGCAATTAGTTCCTGTTTACTTACAAAAATGAAAGCGACATGCTAGATTGGCTTCCTAGTGTGAACGTAGTTACCATGTGAAAATATGCCATTCCAAACATTCAAGAGGAAATTGTTCATATGTTTGTCATATCGTTTGATGTCCTGTCTGACCTGTACTCCTCTTAGGCTGTAGTAATGTTGGGGAAACTCTCCCTACTGGACAACTGTCCACTGTGCCATGGAGGAGGGCTGCTGTAAAATACACTAACAATGAAGCCTATTTTGATGTGGTGGAAGAAGTTGATGCCATCCTGGATAAATCCGGTATGATTTATTCAGTTTTACATGCCACGTGTATCAAAAGTGTGCAGAGTTTTTATTTGTAGTGTCTACTTTTTCAGGCACAACAGTGTTTGCAGAAATCCAGGGAGTGATTGATGCTTGTGTGAAACTCTCAGGAATGCCCGATCTGACACTTTCATTTGTGGTGAGTCTTGTGCTTAATACTATGTAAAGATGCAGCAGTAGAGAATTACACTGTATAGATAATTAACATTATTATTCGCAGAAGGCGAGGAAGATGCTTAAGGCAGATGTTCCCCGAAGGTACTATTCAGTCAGTGCCCGAGGCTTATTGTTTTAGTATATACTACATGTGAACATAAGAAAAGCAAACTCAGGCGTTCACTCAATTATTTGCTGAGCTGCTTAATTCTATTATGGCCGCAGGGAAGCTGATGCCTATCTCAGTCAAAAGGGTACACCCTGAACAGCTCGCCAGACCATCACACATCGCAACACACACAAAACCATTCAGACTCACACCTAGGAGCAATTTGGAACAGCCAGTTAGCCTAATGTGCATGTCTTTGGACTGTGGGAGGAGACCGGAGTACCCAGAGGAAATCCACGCAAGCACGGGGAGAACATGCAAACTTTTACACCACCGTGCTGCCATTTGTACATATTTGTATTTGTACAGAGCAGAAGCACTTTTTAATCCCATTCAGAGTTTTAATATGCAGAAATTTCAGAAAAGCAAACTAAAACTACATTTTTATATTTTCCCCTCTTTAAAATATGACATTGATCATGCGTGCTTCATGATGACATCTACTGAAACTCAATAAAAGTTACTTTTTTACCTTTAGAATTAGGAGGTTCATATTAAGTACATTTTTTTCCCCTTATTTTTAGGGCCAGAATTATGTTAAATATCTAGGATTACAGAATCAGTGAACGTCGCAAATCTTGAGGGGTTTTTGTTTGTTTTTTCCCCACTGTTTTGATTCAAGCATTATCCACTTGGGATGTCTGTTAACCCCCTAACAGTGAACTCCTCAAATCATGCTGTTCCAATGTTTTCTATACCCTAATGTCTAATTCTGTCCTATGCAGTGCTGGATACTTGAGTAGCTCAGGCTTCCAGGACTAACAGATTTCACATCCAAACTTTTTATTTAGTTATTTATTCAGGTTGCATAGTAGACAAATGGGCAGCCACCTGCAAAAAAAAGAAAAAAGGAAACTCTATTCCCTATTGACTTTGCTGACGTTTTCATATTATCCCACCACTTGCTGCAATGTTTCTTTATTTGTTTTCCTAAGTGGATTATTTAGCATTTCCACCTGCTGGGCCTATTTTCAGAAGTCAATGCAATGCTGTTGTACAACTGTTCTTACTTCACACAGTCAGTGTCACGCAGTTAAAAATATTAAGAGAAAATTCTGACTTGAATAATATTCTCATTTTTAATGTGAGGCCAAAACTCCTTGCTAGGGCTCTCACAATCATACTCTTTTAGCTGTCTATAATTTTTGTCATTCAAGCAAGTTGCAATTAACAGTTATTAGTTTTTTTATAATGAAAATTAAAATAATGAAATGCAAACAGCTGGTGGCGCTAATTCTCCACTCGTCTGCCATTAAACTAAAGCAGGAGGAGGCGACGTCTTTAAACGAGTGGCAATCAAACCTCAGACAGAGGAAACTAATGTTGTAACAGTGATGGAAATGTAACATTTCCATTAATTTCATCTAGCTGTGTTTGTACTGATGAATAGTAATTATTATATGTTATTGTAATGGTGGTCAGCTGAAATAACTGCAATCAGGTGATTGTGTGATAACTGTGACCGGCCCACTGATTGCTGATTTTTTGTTGTTGTTGTTGTTGAGATTGCAGACACAATGTGCTACCTCATGACCTTTTGTCAGTAGAGGAGAATGATGTGGCTCCACTGTTGTCTTCTTCCTGTGAATTCATCCCCTACTTGTTTCCCTTAGTCTGCTTTATGAGCTCGTCATACATTATTACATTACAGTAGTTAATTAGGTTTCCAGGCAATTTGTAATAGATGGAACTGGCCAGCACACTAGAGCTTCTGAGTGCCTGGTGAATGAGTTAATAAATTTCATTTGTCCACCCCCTGCTCCTGTATTGTATCCTTTTGCTAATTTGATTTTTTTTCGCTCCCTGCAGAACCCCAGACTCCTGGACGACGTGAGCTTCCACCCATGTGTCCGCTTTAAAAGATGGGAGTCTGAGAAAGTTCTTTCCTTCATCCCCCCTGATGGAAACTTCCGGCTTATGTCTTATCATGTGACTGCCCAAAAGTAAGAGCCATTCTCTGGCTTCATAACTATTATCAAAACCAACTGTTATGCCACAATGCCACAATGAATGGGTGATTTATTTCTTTTTTGTTCCCCCTCTGGTAGTTTGGTAGCAATCCCAGTATACGTCAGACAGAATATCACTTTCTTTGAGACTGGATCCTCTGGGAGGTTGGACATCACAGTGGGTCCAAAGCAGACCATGGGGAAGACGGTTGAATGTGTAGGAGTCACAATACACATGCCGAAAGTGGTTCTCAGTGCCAACCTCACAGCAACTCAGGGGACATACACCTACGACCCAGTCACCAAGGTGAAGGACAGTTTTACGTGCATTTCTGTTTGTAGGTGTGGTGCCCTGAGAGAACTTTATTTAATATAGTATATAATAATATATTTAATATATACTGTATATAATATAGTATATAATAATATATTTAATCAGTTGTTTTTTATTTAATTTATAATCTTGCAATGGCATAACTTTCCACAAACATCAGGGGTAAGGTGAAAGGTTGAAAAGCACTGTGGTGAAAGCAGAACCTTTGCTTGATATGAACATAAAAATAATAATGAAACATGTCTAAAGCATTACTAGATAAATGTAATCTCTAATAAAGGAAAATGTATTTAATTCAGGAAATCCTGCAGAATTACATTATTATATACAGCAGAACAAGTTCTAATTAGACAGTGTTAAGGGTTTTCACATGTTTCTGTATGCATGCTATGGAAATATACACTACTATAAAGTAGCATTTCCTGATCAGCGCCATACAAAGTGATGTAACTCAGTTAATTTTCTATAGTTTTTATTAATATTTATAAATTTCTATTTTTTTATAGTCAATGTTCATGCTATAATCATGTATTATATCTCATTTTTAAAGCATATTCAATTCTCTTTCCATATCAATATCTCAGTATGTCAAATTTCCTACGTAATCCGAATTGTTCTGAAGCGGGTCAGGTTTAAGCAGTTTAAGTCCAGTGAATGGCCTGAAAAGGAACAAAGGTAAGCGGTATGTCAGAACTGTATTAGAAAAAAAGAACGAGACAGTAGGCTTCAAATCATGGAACAGCAGCACAGTCTCCAAACTTAAACCCCATCGACCTAGTTTGGGGTGAAATGGACAGAAGAATGAAGGTAAAATAACTAACAAGAATAAGACATTTATCGAAACTTCTGCAACAGTGTTGGGAAGAACTTTCAGAACATTTTTTGATTTCCATCATCAAAGGAATGCCATGAGTGTGTTCAGCTGATATCAGCAAAAAGTGGCAGCTTTGATGTATCAAAAAATGTGATAACATTTTGTTAAGCAGAACAATTTCATAACTTTTGTTTGTTTATTTATTTATTTATTATGTCTTAAGTGGAAACTGGAGGGGGAAAAAAAATTTGTTCTAGAACTTTTGACCAGTCATTACTTTTGACAATTTTGTCACCTGTCACAGTTTGAGCATGTTAGAAACACTGTTTCTTACTGGTCCCAGAGTAGTCAGTGAAAGACTTTCCCTGGTTGTATTTAATTAAATACTATTTCCCGGGTTCTAGATTTTGGTGTGGGAAATCGGCAAACTGAACCAACAAAAACTGCCAAATTTAAAAGGAAGTTTAAGCCTGCAGTTAGGAGCACCGAAACCAGAGGAAAACCCCAGCCTGAACATGAATTTTAAGATACAGCAGTTGGCGATCTCAGGTAAGGGACAAGAACATGGTCAAACAGAGGCAGGCAGAAACGGCATATTAATAATAGATTTATTTATAGTTTTATATTTTCCAACTTGATGCATCCTGTGTAAACTTTGACCCAAGAAGTGTTGGAGATCATTTCCAGTTAGGAGCTGCTTCATGTTTATACAGCTAGAACAGATTCAGGTGTTCGACCTGAATGAAGCAACACTGACACTGACTCTGTCTGGAAATTCAAAGACCTCATTATTTGTTTAAACCTAAATGAAAAGCTGTTCCATATTCTTATTTTGCATGTTGCTTTATTTAACCGTGTGACAAATACTAATGCCTGGTTCCCACTGTCATGCGATCCGTTACGAACGCCACGATTGGCCATTCGTAGCTGATGGTGGAATTTTTCTGAAATGAAATGTCACTGTTGGATACGACGTGATGCGAGTCGATACGTTCTGGTACTATCTGGTGCGCTTGAATGCGATATGGTCACGATTGGTCAATTTCTGGTGACACGATCTGTCATGATCTGGTCTCCCGTTCAGATACAATCAAATACGTTCTAATAGGATTGTCCCTATTGAATCAACGATTGGACATGATCATCACCCTGATTTGGGATGATCCGGTACGTGCAGATATGTTCAGATACGTTCCGATATGATCATCAGGAACCGATGCGCTCTGTCTGTCAGGATACGATTGTGGTTACTATGTCTTTCACAGTTCGGGTTCAAGAGTGATCACGATTTGAGCTACGACGGTCCCCAATGGGTGTATACAGCCATGGAAAAAAATTTAAGAGACCACTTTTTAATGGGAATAAAAGTAATTTTTAATTTTTTTCCATGGCTGTATAGTATATAGAGGTGTATATATAAATGCCTGCCCTTCCTCTATAAAAAAAAAAAAAAATAAGGAACAAAATAAGATGTAATAAAACCTAACCTAAAAGAACGGTGCTATCTCTTTGATTTTTAACCTGATATGGTTAATGTATCCTGAATATAAGGAAGTTGTCCAAATAAAATTGCTTCGGTTTTTTCAGAAGCACATAGTTTATCATATGCCTTATTATCAAATCTCTATTAAATTTGAGTTCATCGTAACATTTTTGGGGGGTATTGGGAGTTCATATGTTATTAGAATCAAACAGGGGATCAACCCAACTTAATGTTCTTTTAAATACAAATGTTGGGGGGGTGGGAAAAAGTGTTTTGTTTTTGGGGTGAAGGAACAATTTCTTGGTTATTTTATTGGTTTTTTCCTGCATATACTCGTATCAACTCATGAGTCATTCGTGTCAGCTAGTGAGCAGTGGTACGTGACAGATTGTGGGAGACTGCAGCGCGTCTCAACGGAGCGTGATGTTTGTCTTGTCCAAGGTTGATTCCGATCACCACGATTTGGAAACACGATTAGACGCGATCTGTCTCGCTTTATGATCCAATATGGTCCGATGCGATGATCAGGATTGACAATTAATTGTGTTGATTGTAGAAAATTTTGGAACCGTCCAAAACCTTTCTACAATCAATACGTTTGCCACAACTGACCTCAAGATCTGATAAGATCTGACACGATCACCACCATTACTCCACGATTAAGACCATGATTTCAATCGTAGCACGAATCGTGATAGTGGGAAAGTAGCATAAAGTTCATGACCTCTTTTACTTGGAACAGATTTTCCCCCGATTATATACCTGAATGCTACACTATGCTTAAATTCTGGAAAACAGGCAGATATCACAAAGGTTTTAACAACAAAAAGTTGTTTTCTCTTAGTAGTGTAATATGACATGTCGACGTTATTGCCAGTAATACTATTACAATGCTAACTTTAAGAAAACATAAATATATTTTACCAAAACAATGTGGAAATGTTTTCTTTGTAGCTGTGCCATGGCTGCATGCAGAGGTCATGTTTTATAAGAGCTTCGTTCAGCTGTAAACACAGTCAGTCTGCTTAAGGCCCTGTGTCCACCAAAAGTGCTGATAGTGCCCACGACTTTGAGTTTTTCTCAAGCATTTACTGCTGCTAGCTTACAAAAACTTAGCTTTCATTTCTTATGAATGTTTGTTGTGACCGTTTCTACACTTTTTGACCTTCATTAGAAATTTTTAGCTTTTTAAAAATGCTGGAAAGAAATTGAAGTCCTCCTCTGCACATTTTTGAAGTCCTCCTCTGCACAGATTACGTAAAACTCATTAGGCTGTTAGCAAGCATCTATTCCTACTGTCATAACAGAGCTAGCGACATCTGTTAGTCTCCATAGCAATTGTAAATGTTAATGCTAAGTAGCCTACTTGTTAGCTAAACTTAACTGTGGCTTGCTGACTAGAAATATGACAGAATGTGAAAGAAAACACTCACCTGGCAACCCGACAAATGTGGGAACATCCCATCATGCACTTGATTACAAGTTCTGATCATGGTAACCCTTCAAAGATAGATCAAAAGTGATGGGTTGTCCCCGAGAGCAGGGAGCAGTTTCTCTTCTGCCATTGTTGACAGTTTTGAAACGGTGAATCCTGCTTTTTTTTATTTTATTTTATAATTTTTTTATTATTTTGATTGAAGTGACATAAAAAAGTCTAATCAATTCAGTTTGTAAACAGATACCGACTAACATTGTATCAGCACTTGCTGTAGTACAGAGCTTACACACTCTATACAGACATACTTATTTAAAATGTTTAAATGACTTCTTTATATAAAAGGACAGAATAAAAATTGACACAATGGACTGAATTAATCAGTGATTTTCAGCGTTATTGTTCAAGAACACAGAGATCAAGTGAGAAGAGAGATGATGATTTTTGTGTTTAAATGGCATTAGTGAGTAATACTTAGATAATGATGATAGTCGGTGATAATTAATTCAACTGTAAACATATAATCCTTGGTACTAATGTATTCATTCATTCATTTTCTGAACCGCTTAGTCCTAATTAGGGTCGCGGGGACGCTGGCGCCCATCTCAGCCAACTCTGGGAGAGGGCAGAGTACACCCTGGACAGCTCGCCAGGCCATCATAGACTAATGTATTTATTGTTTATATTTATCCTGCAGGCATATAATGCAGGGTGGAGGTTTAGCCATCAGTATGTCTGTTCATGCGTCCATCTGTCTGTAATCATTTCAAGTACAGGCCAGAACTTGGAAATTGTTTAAGATTTCTTCGTCACACTTGTCAGGTACTTCTGTTTGGCCTTTTGATAGTTTAGGATTTCTTTTTTTTTTTTTCTTTTTTTTTTATATAAAGTTCCTAGTATCCTAGTTTAGGATTTCTGTAATTCATATTTTCTGACACGTGGAGTCCAGGGGAATATGTCATCTCCTGACGACTCTTGTTTAGTAGTAGATTAAATTATGAGTGTGGTGATGGGTGGTGTTTCTTTCAGTGAAACTGGAATTCAATTCTGCATCTTTCAATTTTGAGTGGAACCACAATGCAAATGCTAGACGTTTACTGCTGGTTGAGAGGCATGCAAAAGAAAAAAGAATGAAATCAGTGAAATCACATTAGTAGGAAATGTCTTAACAGTGTATATGTGCAATATGTTTGCTAAAAAAAAAAAAAAAAAGATTAAATGCAGTTATGTTTAGCTGTTATATAGTGTTTATTACTGCATGTAAAATCTAAAATATTGTGTGTTTTGTGCCTACAGGACTAAAAGTAAATCGACTGGACATGTATGGAGAGAAATACAAACCATTTAAAGGTGTTAAATATGTAACCAAAGCTGGAAAGTTCCAGGTCAGAACTTGAAGATGTCTGTAAACTGCCACAGAACATCCTAAACATGGCAGCAGTGTGTTCCTATTGTGACAAATTATGTTTTACATTACAATCATTTCGGAATGACTCCATATTGCCAGTGTTGCGCTTTGGTGGTGGTTGGGGAGGAAGGAAGGGCTGGAAATGTGCTTTTGCAACAACCTTACGTGGATTTTTGTACTTTTAACAAAGAACATTCATTTTTCAGTGTTGTGCAAAATAATAATAATAGATTTACAGGGTGCAATAGTTCACATTCTTACTAGGATGAATCTTAACCAGAGTGAAACTTGACGATCTTTCTGTTGTCAGTGTTTTCACTTTTCTGACCGTGTGAGCCAATGAAGGAGGATATTTCACTAGATTATACTGTTTAAACCTGCTTTAGTAGTCATAAGTATATTTTTGATTTTGATCTCTGCACATTTCAAGACAGGCCTTTGCCAAGCTGTTAAAGAATATTTAGGTGCCCTATCTTTAGCACAATGCACAAATCTTAAGTGGCCTTCTGTTGAATAGGACAAAAAGCTTGAAGAGGCCTTTCTTAAAACCACAGCTATGTCTTGAGGAGCTGTGCTGTTACTTAAAAACACTACACCCATCACACATACTGAGTTTTCACTCAGGAGGGAAAGAAGAGCAGATGAGGTGTAATAATTCAGAACACTTCTTGTTTTACGTGCAAAGTATTTGTATAAATTGTTAAGGAGTTTGTATAGATAGTTTGCTGCGAATACTAATTGTTAAATGTCACTTTGAAGTGCTTGTAAACATGGCAGGTTTGTGAGACACTCAGAGGCTTGCACATTCTGAAGAGACACATCTTTTGAAAGGCTTAGAAATAAGTGCATTTTTAAAATATCTATATAAACCAAATGCTTCGACATTTATAAAAATTTTGAGACATATTGCCCCGTATGTGTCCTTTTTTGTTGTTGTTGTTGTTGTTGTTGTTATCCCCCATTGACCTGTGCCTTGCCATTAGCTTCAACTGTCAGGGGTTTTAATGTTTTGGCCATTGGTGTATGTGGTGGGGTTTTTTTTTTTGGTTTTTTTAATTATATCTACACCTAGCAATCACACATTCTGATTGGCTCCTTTCCTACTAGGATATCAGCTTGTGTACAGTGAGTAGAAAAAAACAAAAATGACAGTGACTTGGTTTACGCTCCAAAAAAATACTGAAGCACACAACAAAATTTGAAATTAAAGTATTTAATATTCAGCATATTTTTGTTGGGGTTTTTTTTCTTTTCTTTTTTCATTTTCAAGAATTTTTATTTTTGAATTTCTCACTAAAGTAACTTTGTCAGCGGTTGCTGTTTCGTTTGGGTTTATTCAACTAATAAGGTGCATGAGGTGTACAACCCGCAGAGTGAAGATGATTATATTGTAAGAATTGATACAGGTTGAGGTGGTCCATTGAGTCTCATTGTACATGGCTGATAGCTGACTGCGCTACATGAATCTCCAGCTGTCAGGATTTTGTGGAATACCTGTTAAAATACAGGTCAGACACACAGTGATCAGTCATAATATTAAAAACATTATAAGGACTAAGAAATGCAATGATTAACATTGATTAGTTCATTATAGTGACACCTGGCAAGGAGTGCAATGTATTAGGACAAAAGTGAAGAGTCAGTTCTTGAAGTTGGTGTGTTGGAATCAGGAAAAATAAGTAAGCGTACGGATCTATGTGACTTTAACAAGGCCACATTGTTAAAACAGCAGGTCTTGTGGGGTGTTCCTGGTATTCAGTGGTAAGTACCTACCAAAGGTGGTCCAAGGAAGGGCACCAATGAGCTAGGAAGCGTGTCATAGGTGCCCAAAGCTCACTGATTCACAAGGGAAACGAACACTAGTACACCTGGTCTGATTCCACAGAAGAGTTACTGTAGCACAAACTGTTAATGCTGGCCAAGATAGAAAGGTGTCAGACCACATGGTTCATTACAGTTTGCTGTGTATAAGACTGCATAGCTGCAGAGCGGTGTTAATGTTGTAACTGATTGGTGTACCGTTGAAAAAGAATGCATTGGTTACAGATCTATGATCATGGTATTTAAAAACCATAGTACATATAATAATTCCAGGTATTTACATGCAACTTTCAAGTCAAGAATAATTTTATTAATGTGAGGCACAGCAGATGTGTAAGGAACACTAAAACCAAACCAACAGTAGTGTCATCTATACATTCATACATCGTATACTTCTTGACCTGAACCATGCTAACATAGAAAATTCAGCCTTGTAAACACTCACAATGAGGCACCAACCATTTCCCTAAACACAGACATAACAAAAGAAATAAGTGTATTGTCTCGGCAGTGCATCCTCTGCGTCATGTTTAACTGTGTGAACAAGCCACTCTTGTATATTCCTTACCCACACTTTCCAAACACGCATTACAATTAATGACAAAAACTTTCATAAAAAGGGTGCCAAGTAACATTTAAAAATTTTGGGACATTGGGTAGGCTGGTGTTACCTTGGCTAGCACAAAACCCCGTTTCAAATGATCAGGGTAATCATTATGATGAGGGTAACAAAATGATTTAGTTAATCATTAATAAATGTAAGTGTAGTGAAAAAAATGCAGCATATGCACATGTTTCAGAGAAGCAGGACATTTTCAGACCAAAGTTCATCAAAGCAGTACGTAAGGTCTACCATTAATATTTAACTGAGCACTTTGAATTCACTTCATTACAACTATAAGAATAATTAGTACATAGTGATGTGATTGGTTTGCTATCTGGAGGCGAAATTATGCCGACTCAATATTTGGCATGTGAAAAAAAACCCAACATCAACCGACCTCTCAGTTTTGTAATCAATCAGATTTTTTTTATGCGTTGAGGCGCCTGCCAGCTGGTTATTTTGTTTACATGACATTGACCTATGGAGTCGGCGCGATTATGGAGATCGCTTCGTATTTATTAGTGACTTTTAGAATCAACCAGTGAGAATTCGTTTTAGTGTGCAGTCAGTTGCAACACTATATTCATTTGGGTCAGTGACGTGGAGAATTATCTAGACTGTACGCCGCCCTTCTCTCGTGGGCAGCTGGCTTCAACTTCCGTTCAGGGCAAAAAAAAACAACCCTCAGCTGTGTTTGGTTTTTGTTGTGGTTCGTGTAATTTATGTGTTAAAATGGTCCGTTGTGCTGTTGCCTGTGAAAACCGTGCAGACGGTCACAGAAATCCCTTTTCACTGGTAAGTGTTTTTTATTTTTTGTAAAACCATAATCATGCTGATATTTGTTGATAATAGCATAGCGTTCCAGGCATTGGCGCTTAATACTAAAGACTACAGCCGGCTTAAGGAAGTACAGACTGATCTGCACAACACATAGTGTAGGGAGAAGCGAGCCAAGATCTGCACTGACAAGATTCTACAAGAGCCTGCGGAACAGAAGCTGTCTGAAGATTTGGGTCATTTTAAAAGTTACTAAAATGATTGTGCTAGAAGCATGTGATGCTTATTAAGAATATTTAAACGGAATGATGTTTCCTTGTATATAAAACTCGAGAGTTCGACTAAGAGCAACTTATTGTTCACATTTACAAATAATTATGTTTTATTTTGATAATTATAAATAAGAATAATTATGTTTTTGGACACTTGAGTTCTGACATAAATTCATTCATGGTATTTGGGCTATAACATGTACTCGCGAGGGAAAAAAACTTCCTACCGACCCCTTATTTTTTTTTTTTTAAATGAGCCTGTTGGGGGAAACTAGGCCTAAAAAGAAAGGGAAAACACCCCGGCCTTTTTCATGGTAAAAAGCACTTTATTCAAGTTTGAAATAGTTTCAAAAGATGCCGTCATGAAACACTCAGTCATTGTCATGCTTTAAAAGTGTAAAAAGAAACCAAAAAATGTGGTTTTAGTCTGCTTTTCTTGCTTCCATGTAGTATATACTAAAACTTTGAGTTTAAAAGATGCTGTTATGGAGCACAATTTTCTTGTTTCTGTGGAGTAATACAATTTGAACATTTCAAAACATGAAATGATTTAATTTTATATTATTGTTTAAATAAACTTGTATGTCTTTTAAAGTTATATGTTAGCTCTAGAAGAGCAGAATGTTGCTCTGCTCTGTTCACACCACTGGAAGTCTTGACATAAACACTCACCTACCTGTGTTATGCTTAAAAAATGTAAGAATAAACTAAAAATTTTGTTTGCTTTTTATGTTCTTGTAGAGTATATACAGTCCCTTGCAAAAGTATTCACCCCCTATTGGCTTTTTACCTATTTTGTTACATTACAACCAATAGCTTAAATGTTTTTTTTAATCTGAATTTTATATGATGGATCTGCACAAAATACTCTAAGTTGGTGAAGTCAAATGAGAAAAATACATATAAAAAATAATTTTTAAAAATAAAAATCTGAAAATTGGCATGTGCATATGTATTCACCCCCTTTGCTATGAAGCCCCTCAAAGTTCTGGTGCAACCAATTACCTTCAGAATTCAGATAATTAGTGAAACGAAGTCCACCTGTGTGCACTAAGTGTCACATGATCTGTCAGTATAAACACACCTTTTCTGAACACCACTAAGCAAGAAGCATCACACCTTGAAGACCAAGGAGCTCTCCAAACAAGTCAGGGACAAAATTGTTGAGAAGTACAAGTCAGGGTTGTGTTATAAAAAAAAATATCCAAATCTTCGATGATCCCCAGAGTACCATCAAATCCATCATCTTCAAATGGAAAGAATATGGTACCACAACAAACCTGCCAAGAGAGGGCTCCCACCAAAACTCACAAACCGGGCAAGGAGGGCATTAATCAGAGAGGCAGCACAGAGACTAAAGGTAACCCTGAAGGAGCTGCAGAGTTCCACAACAGAGACTGGTGTATCTGTGCATGGGACCACAATAAGCAGTACACTCCATAGAGCTGGGCTTTATGGAACAGTGGCCAGAAAAAAAGTCATTACTTAGTGCTAAAGATAAGAAGGCACGTTGTGAGTTTGCCAAAAGGCATGTGGGCGACTTCCCAAATGTATGGAGGAAGGTACTCTGGACAGATGAGACTAAAATTGAACTTTTCAGCCACCAAGGAAAATACTATGTCTGGCGCAAACCCCACACATCCCATCACCCCAAGAACACCATCCCCACAGTGAAACATGATGGTGGCAGCATCATGCTGTGGGGATGTTTTTCAGCAGCAGGGACTGGGAAACTGATCTGAGTCGAGGGAAAGATGGATGGTGCTAAATACAGGGATATTCTTCAGCAAAACCTGTTTCAGCCTGCCTGTGATTTGAGACTGGGATGGAGGTTCACCTTTCAGCAGGACAATGACCCGAAGCATACTGCTAAAGCAACACTCGAGTGGTTTAAGAGGAAACATTTAAATGTGTTGGAATGGCGTAGGCAAAGCCCAGACCTCAATCCAATTAAAAATCTGTGGTCAGACGTGAAGATTGCTGTTCATAAGTGGAAACCATCTAACATGAAGGAGCTGGAGCAGGTTTGCCTTGAGGAATGGGCAAAAATCCCAGTGGCAAGATGTGGCAAGCTCATAGAGACTTATCCAAAGAGACTTGCAGCTGTAATTGCCGCAAAAGGTGGCTCTACAAAGTACTGACTTTAGGGGGGTGAATAGTTATGCACGCTGAAGTTTTCTGTTATTTTGTCCTATTTGTTGTTTGCTTCACAATAAAAAAAAAAATCACATCTTCAAAGTTGTAGGCATGTTCTGTAAATGTAACGATGCAAACCTTCAAACAATCCATTTTAATTCCAGGTTGTGAGGCAACAAAGCATGAAAAATGCCAAGGGGGGTGAATACTTTTGCAAGGCACTGTAGTAGAACAATTATTCACCTCAGGCTTGGTGGATATCAGCAACATCCACCTTGTCTTCAGAGAATAATTGTTAATAATTATTGCACAGTGCTGGTTGATCTGAAGGTTAATTTTTCAATAACAGCATTTCTGACCGGTTGCAATGCAAAGCACAAGCTTTTATTAATGTGCTTGTTGAATTAGTTTGGTCCTACAGCAGCATCTAATTTAGATTTCTATGGTGGCCACGCAACATAATCTAACCCTAATAATAATATGATTAAAAAACACACCATGCTTGATATTTTGAAGTTTTTTGTTTGTTTGTTTTTTGGAAGTTATCTTAAGTGCTTTCTGGCAGTCAGTAAGTTTTCCGCAAATAGGACAGTTTTCAGAAGCGAGGACGTTAGTTTCTCAATGACATGACAACACAAGTTGTGGTTTTTTATTTATTTATAATTTTTTGGCTTCTTCAAGAGAATTTTAAAAGGCAGGCTATAACATTTACAGCTGCTATGGGTGACAATAGGATCGAACTATTTTTATGCTTGTTTCATAACAGCTAAAATAACTATGAACATATAAAAATTAGTGTTCATTAATTCATTCCTCCCCCAGTGCAGCTAACTGGGTTACCAAAGGCCAGCCATGTCTCTCACTGTCTGTGGTGAGGGGCATGTAAAGGAACCATTGTTGTCATTCATAAAGTGTAGGCCATTGGGTTTTCCTCAGCGTGTTTCCACCCTGTGATGGGCTGGCGAGCTGTCCAGGGTGTACTCTGCCCTCGATCAAAGTCACCCGAGATGATCGCCAGCCTTCCCGCCACCCTAATTAGGATTAAGCGGTTCAGAAAATGAATGAATAATTTATTTCTTGGGGGGGGGGGGTGTTGATGAATCATATCATATCACCACATTATTAAACACTGTCCCATAAAATCTTTTTTTTTTTTTCTCAGTTTTATTCATTACCTAAAGGGGAATTACACCCAAATTTAATAATAGCTTGAATACATGGCATATGTCTTTGCGTCAAAATGCTGTATTGTTATTACAATTATCTTCGTGAGGAAGAAAAAGATTATAAATCCTCCCACAAGGGGGTGCCATTGTACTGCGAAAAAGGGGTGGGGGTGACACTGAAGCACCAGTTAATACCAAGTGTTAAATGTCCTGGGATATATACCCTGCATTCATGTATACATGCAGATGTTTGTCTGATGTAGGTAAATGTAATGTAGTATTATGTGCAGATGTGCCTAGTCTTTTATTCAGAAGTTCATAAGGTTTGTTTGTATACTGTTATTTTAGCTGATATCCTGCCTTATTGGAAATGACGGGTCAACAGCTAGTGAAACAGACTACAAGTGGTGGCCTTTTTAAACAGGCTAATGCAAACTACTGAAGACATTTTAGCAGATTGCAACTGCATGTACGTAAGTAAAAACCACCTTATGATGAATATATACATATTTTCAGTGTAACGGGAGAGTTTGAAGGCTTTGCTCTCATTTCACTTTGACATTGCGAATAGATGTGTCATTGATTTTAATGCTGGTTCTGGCTAATAGCGAGTCTTACTACTGAAAAGAAATCTGATAAAAGCAGTAAATTTTCTCATTTTCACAATGTTCATTTGATTACATCACTTTCTAGAGATTTTCTGTCCCAATACCACTGTTTCACTTGTGCTACTGATACCATGATATACTGATTCCAGTTGTGTTACTGATACAGAGCGATATGAATTAAATAGTTCCGCACCTCTGACAAGATTAGTCTATGGGTTGCTAACTTACATGCTCATGCATCAAACTGGATATTGGTATCATTATCTGGGTCAGTGTTATCCTGATATCGATGCTGTGGTTCAGATCTGTACATTCCTATCTCTCGAATAATGAAACTCCCTGAGTGGAAAACAAACTTGTTCCTGGTTTTAGGAACTTGCATGAAATATTTACTATTCGAAAATGTATTTTTAGCAAGTCTGGCTTTTGCATTTGTTTTTTTGTCCAGCTTGCAGTAACATAGAGGAAGTGAAGAACTGCTGTTTAAGGACCTTTTTCCAGACAGATATATTGTGTATTATGCTGCATTTTTTTACTAGCTCTACACTTATATTTCTCATAATGTCAGTGTAGAGGTAGTTATGTATATATGGAGCATTTTTAACACATATTTGTACTTGATGTTGAAAAAAATGCACAAAAAACACATAGAGCCAGGACCAGATTATTAATTATTTCACTTCTTCAGTAAAATAAGATTGGCTTCAATGTTTATCTGATGCTGACTGGAAATAATAAATCAACTGTTGCATGGACTGTGCTTCAGAGCTTCCTCTTAACATTCTGAAGGTAACAAGGTCATTCACAATGATTAAACTTTATCTGGTGTGGTCAGCAAACACACACACACACACACACACACACACACACACACACACAAGCTATATTAAGTGGTGAGTACTGAGGGGTGACATTAGTTTAACGTAATCCAAACCAGAGTTCAAGTTCAGTAAAGCTCAAGTACATTAAAGTTATATTTAGTGTATCCGACAGTGTTAGGAGTTGATAACTATAGCTAACAGAATCTTTGGCGTCAGTATGTGAGAAAACCTACAAAAAAATCATTTCAACATCAGTCATATCCTTCTTTCTGTAAATAGAGGCTAAATCGCAGAACTTCATTAAAAGATGAATTAATACCTCATACAATCAGCCCAAGTGAACAAAGAGTTCCGCTATCAATCGACTGAAACATAACTAATGATCAGATGTAGATAGCATTAAGAAATATAAATATGTACACTCTCAATATGAAAACCTTATGACCTCACGAAAGAGCTGTTCATAAGGTTGACCCATAGTCCTTCAATACAAAATAGAAAAAACTCCTCATGCAAAAAATATATATATTTATACCTGAAATTTTGATCAATTCTGGAAACCCAACATACCAAAAATATATATTTAAAAAAATCTTCATCCTGTATTGTCCTACTTTTTGAAACATAGTAAGAAATAAAGGGACAAGAGCAAACCTTAAGAACCATAACTACAAAAAAAAAATAGAATAATTCCTTCACAAAGCAAAGAGTGAGGCATGAACTCATAACACTTATGATCAGTGTCCATCAGCGTGGTGTGTCCTTTCAATTTCATACCCCATTAGGCCCATACATCTTATTGTTCTAAAAGGCAAGACTAACAACATGAAGGAGGGATCTGATGCTTTACTGGTACCAGGGGGTCTTTCTGACCCAGCGGAGAGTGAAGCCTGCATCTGTACGGATTTTAATAGAGGCTGCCTCGGCCTCTCTCACAGTCTCCTTCACTGACGTCATCAGGTTCTGTGCGTTGTGGACCAGCATCTCAGTAGCCTTCATGAAGCACAATCACATGAGCAGTTTTATTGAATACCATGGAATGGATATTTAAAAAACTATGTCTGTTCCAAGTCTCACCTGCTCTGATTCTTCCTCGCTGATGTTGGTGCGTCCCAGCATGGTGGCCTTCACTGTGGACAGAATCTTCAGCTGAGTGCTGATGGTGGGGATCCGCTCGCACGCCTGCTCCACAAAACACAACACGTTATGCTTAGTATGCTTAATCATTACAAGCATCCTTTGAATTATTTGGTAATGATTTCTCATAAACCTTTTTAGAAACTCTAACAATGCCTCATAAAGCTCTATTAATATTCTCTAAAGAATTCTTTGATAAATGATAAGGTGTAATGCATGAGTCACTTTTAATTATAATGCTATGTGATGTACTACGCAGTATGTTAAACTAATAATGACCTCGGGATAATTATACAGCAACTGCAAATTGTAAAAAAATTAAAAAAAAATTATTACAATTATAAACAATGGTGAATATTTTCCGGTGAAGAGTTATAATCATTATAACGATTTGGAGTG
Organism: Tandanus tandanus; assembly: GCA_039654325.1. Lineage (NCBI taxonomy): Eukaryota > Metazoa > Chordata > Actinopteri > Siluriformes > Plotosidae > Tandanus > Tandanus tandanus. The sequence continues at coordinate 31,671,842 of JBCNYH010000027.1, read as the reverse complement.
TTATAACAACTGATCAATATAGGTTTCAGGATAATGTGTATTGAACCTTGCAAACTTTTCCTATGTTCCCATGTAGTATATCTCTCATACTTCCCATTCTGCACCGTCTTTCGAGGATCTTGTTCCAATGTATGTTTTTACCGGAGAGGGTTGCAAGCCCCCTGGAGAACCTGGTCTATGGAGCTGCTTCTACATAGCCAATGGGAACAAGTTGCTCCTGGAACAACTTGTGCCCAGAACAAGTTGAGCCGAAAGTGTTTACACAGTTACTCTAAAATCATTGGCAAGCTGGTCGCTAGAGGGACAACATGCAAGCAAACCACTGGAGAAGAAGCATCTGATGCAAAAGCCTGGAACAAGATGCTCTGGAACATCCTGAAAATTGGAGCAAGCTGCGCCCATCAGTGTCACATTGTTCCAGAACAAACTGTTTTCACTCGAGCAGTTGTGCAGAACTTGTGCAGAACTAGGTGCAAGTTGTTCCTGAGTGAGTGCCTGTGTAAAAGTAGCTTTGGACAAACGTCCACGCTTCCATTCACACACAGGGACAATTTTCCACACAGACACGACCTCGCCAAGCCCAGGACTCGAACCCATGCAGTATATACTAAAACATTTATTTCAGTTCAGTTCATTGGATATTGCTGAATAGTCCCCTTGATGTTCCCTCGATATCCACCTTGGCCTCAGCAAATAATTGTTATTTAAATTATGCTGAAGTGAAGTATTCCTACTGACCTGCAGCAGGTTGGTGCGAATGCGTTTGTCAGTACACTGCTTAGCCACTTCTTTAGCCAGCCTTGTGACTTCATCAGAGGCCTTAGCAATGTCTTTAGCACACTGGATCAGTGCGCGCTTGTTGCCACTGCCTCCACGCACCAAACGGGACATCTCAGCCATCAGCAAGGCCATTCGCTTAGCTGCTGCAATAATGTCATTACCCTGAGGAGAAACAAGACCCAGGCAAAACTGGTTTCTAAAAAGGCTAGGAGTCTGGATGGATCATGCTACCTGAGCGAAAAATCTGATTGGATAATATACAACCAAGTGTGTGATGGATTTAAAACAAGATAAGATATTTCAAGTTAAATATTTTTAGGCACAATTGCAAAGTAATAATTTGTCGTATATTTAATCTGTGGAAAAGCATGGTGTTTTGAAATTATTGTCTACCTTAAAGCTGCAGTGCTGTGTTCACAAAAGGGTTAGACAGACCAAAGTGTTAATCACAGATTCATCCATTGCAATTCCATTGTTGCGTCATGCCTTATATAAAATTAGTAATAGAAACCAAGTAAACATACATAGCCTTACAACACTTTATGGACAAGGATAAGGACATCAGTCTGTACCCAGCTGGAGAATCAAAACCTGAGATTCATGCTAACATTTGTCTTCAAAAACATACATTTTAATGACTGAAGGAGTTCAAGACATGCAAAGGACCTTGTTAACACACATAGCATTAGAAGGTTAATTATGTTGGTTAGAACAATAGCAAGTGGGGGAAAAAAACAGGCAGATGGCATGACTTCATCGCAGTATGACCCTGAAGTCATTGGGAAACTGTCATCGTTGGCTTCACATGTTGGAGAAAGCTGAGTGACTGACAACACAGACTGAGTGAACGGCTCCTCTGTCAAACCAGTCCAGAGGCGTGACAAGCAAAACAAAGAGCAGCGATGGACTTGTGAAGCCAGTATCAGTTTATCAAAGAAATGCACAACAAACTCGCCATTCATAGAACTGTCATAGGCAACCTGAGCAGCAATAATATTACACTGGACCCAAATGTGATGCAGCAGTAGCAGGTTTGAATGTTCCCACAGTCACATCTGGATGCAGAAGAGATGCTGCAGCCCCTCAGGGCACGGAAGCACAAGTACCTTACTGGACCACTTGCGAGCTTCCTGGTGCAAGGACTGGGCAGCAGCCAGAATGGGCTGGTTAACGGGCTGATTGGAGGGCATTAAGAGCAGTTCAGGCTCGTAATCATCCTCGTTGTCTGTGAACTCGTCCTCATCGTCTATATCTACGTCCGCCGCAGCGGTCACAAAACGCTCGTCTGCCGCTTCGGGCTGGGGGGAAGGGAGGAGGAGGAGGAGGAGGAGGGGAAAGAGGGATAGCAGTGTGGAGAAAGGAGGAGATAGTTAGTATGAGAGGCACTGAATGGAGATCTGTTGACTATGAGAGGAGAAAGGAGGAGAAGAGAGGGAGACATGGGAAGGCAGAGGCAGCACTGTGGTCCTGTTGGATAAGCTAGCAGGAATGTTACTGCACACATATTGCTCAAAAATTAGGCTAAAGCAAGTGTTTTCTGCTCATATGTACAAATATGAGACTTCCAGAGAATAAAGGAATTCATTTAGGTTTGTATTTCTGCTCCTTTTTTGTGTAAAAACAAAACAGTTAAGGTAAATTGGATACATATATATTTTAAATACTCTGTATTGCACATCAGTGAAATAAATGACATTTAAAATAACATTAAAGGTCAACAGCTCTAAGAGTTCGAATTCACTGTCTGGCCAAAAAAACTAAACAAAACATAAAAAAACCAAACAGTCTAATATTGTTTGACCGCCTTTTAGCTTTGACTACGAGGTGCGTTCATCGTGCTATTGTTCTGACAGTCTTATTCCATAATCAATATTTCTTTCTATTCAGAGTTCCATTTTTCACCGAGATCTTGAACTGGTGACCGGGGAAACATACCACTCCATAAAGCCTTCTCCAGCACATGCCAAAGAACTTTAACAGGGTTCAGGTCAACACTCTGGGGTGCCAATTCATGTGTGAAAATGATTCCTCATGCTCCCTGAACCACTCTTTCACAATTTCATCCATTGTAATCCTCAAATGAGTGCCATCAGGGAAGAAAAATCTATTAATCTGTTTTATTCTATAAAATCTATAAATCTATTAATCTGTTTATTTATCTGGTCATTCAGTACATTAACGTCATCAACTGACTTAATTTTATTGCCACATAAAGTAGCTGAGCCTCGACCTCATCGACTGAAGCAACCCCATATCATAACACTGCCTCCAGTGACCTGTACAGTGCATGATGGATTGACTCGCCTATCAATCTGGAATAGGATAAATTTGGATCATCAGAACACATAACCTTTTTCCAGTTCATGTCACACTGTGCATGGGGAAATGCTCTTAGTTTGAACATCGCCCTGAGTTCTACTATTATTTTCTTTATTATTCAGCACTATCCTTTCAGGTTTTAATAATGTCATGGACAGTTCGTAACCTAATTTCAATCATTTTAAAAATCTCCTCAGTTGTTTTATTTGCTTGATGCAGACCAATAATTCGACTTTTCTGAAACACAGTAGCATCTTTCCCATGACCAAATGGTTGTTTAAGAAATGAGAAGTTACTCGCTGCATCAGTTAAAGGTACAGTGTGTAATATTTTGGAGGATCTATAAGCAGAAATTAGTTATATCATCAATAAATAAGTTTTCAGTATAATATAATCATTTAAAAATAAAAGTCTGTGAGTTTTCAGAACCTTACAATAAGCTGTTTACATTTACACAGGAGCAGGTCCCCTCTCATAAAGGCCACCGTTTGTATAGTATCCCAACACCATACATGCTTCAGTCCGTTGCAGTCTGGAACCTCACCACTAGATGCAAGTAAATCTTACACACTGTAAGATTACCTTAAAGATGTACCTTTAACGTTTAAAGAATTGTTGCCAGCTGAACCAAAGGCTTTTAAAATATTTTCTTATTTAAATTTATATGATAACTTTCTTTTTTGACCAGGCAGTGTAGAGGAACATCATTTCCTTTTTTACTCTTCTTCAACTACCAGATATAGGGCATGACAGTTTTTCAGCATCACCAGCCATAATTAATGCAAATATAAAACCAATCCAGCACCTGCGGAATAAGATTTGTCCGGAATCATTGATATAATTGTTTAACTTCCGGAATAGAATTCCGAAACAATATCCAATAGAGTGACTCCGCTTTGCTTTTGCTGTTTGAATGTTTATAAATTCTCAGCTCAGTCAGGCCTTAACAAGATTTAGGGAAAAGGAGCAGAAGTTAACAACAACAAAAAAAAAAATGTACACATAAACCCTTGATTTTATATTTTTCATGCATATCAGTTTCTTTTGTAGCCTCTTCGTTGCCTACTGAGGATATAATATAAAAACAAGATAAATATAAATCATGTATAATAATCTGGAAATAAAATGGTTATTACGGTAGCAAATTGTTAGACATTATTATGTTCATTAAAGGCATGCAAACACCTTTTGTAGATGACAGTTTCCATGTCTTCACTGAAATTGGAATCATCTGAAAGATTTTCCAAATTTCAGGGTTAGAAATAAATTTTTAATCCAACAATGTGTCTCGGCATCAGTGAGAAACTCAAGACATGTCTTCATCGCCTTCCAGTATGTACAGTACTGTATATCATAGAATGTAAACATTACACGTGTTATTTAGTTTATCTCCCCCCTCAAACTACATTTAAGAGCAGGACTTGATCAGATTTAAAACCAAACAGAAACCACAAGCATGCTTGAAAGATGACACACATTAGGCTCACCTTACTGGACCACTTGCGGGCTTCATCGTGTAGTTGTCTAGCAGCCACCATCATCGGCTCACTCACCATCTCCCCTGCCTTCTGCTCAGGGAATTCCTCATCCTTCTCCTCAGGGGGAGGAGGTCTGGGAGGAGGAACTTCTCCCTCTGGGAGCGGTGGTTTAGGAGGAGCCTGTTCGTCATTTACCTGACACAGTACAGAAGTTCAGCTAAATATCATAATGAAAAACACAATGCCTTAAGGACTAGTGAGAGAACCGAAGTACTAACATGCAGCTGATCAAGATCTGGAGGAGGAGGAGGGAAGTCGGGTTCCTGAGGCTGGAAGGCTTCTCTGACTTTCCCAACAGCAGACAGAATCCTATACGCTGAGTCCAGAAAGCTTTTTTGAAGACCTGCTCAAGAAGAAGGACATTTCATTCACACTGGGAACCACAAGCAGAGTAAAGACGCTCCTTAAAGCTTGTAATGAAATACTAATCGTCTTCACCTGGATTCTGGATGTTTCCTGCTACAGCCTTGGCATCCATTACCATGGGGGGTATTGTTTTACTCAGGTCATCTGAGGCGGCTTTCACCATCTCTCTGAATTTAGGGTCTTCAGAGTTTTCCACTTCTCTCTTAGCCACCAGAAGTATCCGATTAGCCCGTCTGGCAATGCTAGTGGCTCCGGCTACCAGCATCTGGGGCTGAATGTTCGCCATAGCTACACGGCACTTATCAATGTCTTTTTTGATGGCTTCCTCTGAAGCATCCAGGAGGGATTTTGTGTCAATTGCCTCATCCACCAAACCTGCGAGAAGGAAAACAATGTAATATACAACACAATATATCTGAATTCTTTAAATTACTCTTACTGGAGTCCCTTTGTAGTGCATTAAAGTGTATATAACAAAAACAACATGATATGAAACCATAACATTCACACCACCTGGCTGGTCTGTAGATAGGCAGCCCCATGCACAGCAAACTGCAATGCACTGTGTGTTCTGACACCTTTCTATTAAAGGCAGCATTAACAGTTTCAGCAGTTTGTGCTACAGTGGCTCTTCTCTAGGATCAGACTAGATGTACTTGCCTTCGCAGCCCACACATACACACATCACTGAGCCTTGGGCACCCATGACACTCCTGATAGTTCACTGGTTGTTCTTCCTTGGGCCACTTTTGGTAGGTACTTACCCCTGCAACACCCCACAAATTTTGAAGATGAATAAACCCAGTCGATCAGCCGTCACAATGTGGCCCTTGTCGAAACCACTCAGATCTGTACACTTGCTCATTTTTCCAACTTCCCACACATCAACTTCTACAACTCACTGTTCACTTTCTGCCTAATACATCCCACTCCTTGGCAGGTGCCACTGTGACAAGATAATCAATGTTATTCGCTTCACCTGTCAGTACTTATAATGTTCTTAATATTATGACTGATCAGTGTACAGTATAGGTTAGCTAATAATCTGCACGCAAACCATCCATCTATTATGTATATCACTTATCCATCAGGATCATGGGGTAAGCTGGAGGCAATCCCAGGGCTAACTCAGAGACAAACAACTATTCTCATTCATATTCACGCCAAAGGGCAATTTAGGGCTGACAGTTGATCTAATGTGCATGTCTTTGGACTGTGGAAGCGAACTCCACACAGAAATGCCCTTGGCCAAGGTTCAAACCCTGAACCTTCTTAGTGTTAGGTGATCTTTTTGTGTCATTGCAGTGATACCTTTCTATATGTAATGTAGGGTTACACTAATAGTGGAGCAGCTAAATGTGATTTTTACCAGAATCATTCAGTTGATGATGCAAACATGAAATTTTATTTGAGGAAAAAAGTACAAGCCATCAAAAATTCCAATATGGCCACCAATGCACCTAAAATGGCCATAAACCATAAAAACCGTTGATCTCTGTTCAGTTGCTCTGCACAGATGAAGCTTAATAGCCGGGTAAAGTCATTAGTCAGTTCATCTAGGAGAAGGAAAACCCAAGAGTGAAGACTGTGTCTGTCACTCACTACCAGGGCATACTGGTGACAGACACCGCTGTGAAAATCAGCATGGGGTCCAGCATCAGCTAAACTGCAGGTTTAGTATCCCATATGCTATCTAATCAGCCCCAAGGAAATTAGATAAATGCACCTGAATTGACAGGGTGTGCCAGCGCGGGAGAGCCGAGCCCAAGGATGACAGGGGCTTTAACGTTATTCGGATGGTGTACAGATCGCAAGGGATTTAAACTATATTCAATGAATTACCGGGATAGCTGTAGGGCAATTTATACAACAATATGTCGACATTTTTTTCACAATAAGCATCATATGGCAGCCATCTTAGAAAATGGCCACCATATTGGAATTTCAGGTGGCTAGTACCTTTTTCTTAAAGTCTACCAAACAATGAGTATTTCTGTCAAATTTCTTGCTTGTATCATCAAATGAATGATTGCTTGGCTTATCTGCTTCACTATAATTACAGCCAATCTATTTACATCTATTCATTACATGAAAAAAGGTACACACTATCCTGATTACCAGGTGAAAGAGGCATGACAATGATAGAAAAGAGAAAAGAGTACCACCCCAGCGTCAAAGAACAGTGCAGTATTTTAAATTAGATTTCTGTACATTCTATATGTACACTGAGCAAACATTCTGCATACCAGTCATTTTTTCAATATTGTCGATCCACTGGTTTTTCATGGTCTCAAAATGATCATATGCTGCCTGGTTTCCAGGGTTCTTGAGCAAAATACGTGCAGCAGAAATAACCTGTGATGGACAGTAAAAAAAAAAAAAAAGCATCACAGTTTGACTCTAAACATCACATACAACTCAAAGTGTATTCAGCAAAAATCCTAATTTTTAGATAACTATGAGAAATAACCCACCATTACATTTATATTACATTTACTTTAATGGCATTTGGCAGAGCTACTTATACAACTGAGCAGAAAGTTAAGGACCATGCTCAAAAGCCCAGCAGCGGCAGTTGTGTGGGACAGGGGATTGAACCCCCAACCTTCTGATCTGTAATTCAGAGCCTGAACCATTGCCTGATAGACTTGCATCATTCGGCACCATATTAAAAAACATGCTACTGGTAGGTTTATTAGTATCAGTGCTGGGCAGAAATAATATCTGGTCGTATGCTGATCCCTTTCCATCAGTGGACAGGGTGGACGGCAACAGATGGGCTAGAGTCTTTGAGGATTCACGTAACTAGACACTTTGTGTGCACCTATATGCTAAGGACAGGCTACAACCTGATAAAATGGCCAGTGAGCGTAGCAACTGTGTGTATAAATGGCTATGTACACATGAATCAAGTTACATCAAGACACTTGGTCAGCTATGTATGAAATCTCTGTCTTGGCCAATGGTCAAATCTGTCACTCTTGCCAATATACATAGGAGCAGAATGTAACGTTCATATATATGTCCCAGAGGTGACCCTTACACATACCTGAGGTGTTAACTCCCTGGCTGACTTCACTGTGGCCTGGATCCCCTCCACTGTGCTCTTATTGGCTGTCCCTACAGCAGCAGCTTTCTCTGCTGTGGCCCCCAGCCTGTTAGCATGACTCTCAAAGTTAGATGCTCGTTCTTCAAAGACCTGTTTAAGACACACAAAAAACATGATGTATGCTCTATAACTTGCCAATTTAGAGGCATCCTCTACAGTAATTAAAAAGTCATGTCTTTAGTGCCATATGTCCATGGAGATAATGCTTCATGTACCTCATCTCGGTTGGGGGCCTCGAGTGGAGCTGTAGCTGCCACAGCCAAAAGCTTAATGGGAGTCGTAGTATCACTAAATACATCAGAAACCTCCTGAGTCATCGCCTCCTGCATCTTCGCTTTCAAATCCTGAAAACAGAACAATGATTGAAAATAAGTAAATCAGTAGTGTATCAAATATGATACAAACTGAACATACAAAACACAAGTTTAAATGACACAACCAGCCAATAAGAATAATTATGTAATAAAAATGATTAGGTAATGGGAGTGCCATTGGGTGCCAGAAGATGGCACTGCTCCATCACTCACAAGGGATTTTTGCTTGCTGCTTTCACCTCAGGTGTATTTATTGGGGATCTAAATATATGTCTTGTTTTCTGTAAAGCTGCTTTTTTGCTAATGGCTTTTGTTAACAGTGCTTTACAAATAAAACTAAAGTGTAGTGAATAAGATCAGGCATTCAGAGTGCTCCACTAGTAAAAAGATTTACAGTACTGATGTAACGATGTCAAAAAATACAGGAACCAACACCAGAAAACGAACATACGTACATGTGTATTTATTATGCACACACACACACACACACACACACACACACACACATATATATA
>JBCNYH010000027.1:31647098-31662856 GCA_039654325.1 Tandanus tandanus | reverse complement strand
TATATACACATGTAACTGCAGCTTCTTTTCTTTCAGGGTTAAAGGGCAGTGCTGCTTTGTTCCTCTTACTTTAAGAACATCAAGGAGCTGAGCCGCTATGGCACGACCCTGAGGACTTTCCCCCTCTCCCCGAGCAGCAAGGTCACACAGCTGCAGCATCAGCTGCTCTGCACGGTCACACTTTGCCAGCAGTTCCTGCCTGTACGGTCCCGGCAGAGAATTAGCCAACCTGCGGCCCTCTGCAATCAGCCCACGGATAGCAGCCTGACCTAAACAGTGACAGACAGACAGGAAGAGAAAGAGACAGAAAAATGTAGTGTCAGTATATTGGTTGTACAGTTGACACTTCGAGCCCTGGTCGGAGTTCAACATTTAATTCCAGAAGACTTTCTCTGGAATGTAAAGACTTAAATATAGACAGGTAACTTCATAGGGGGAAGTGAACGCTGCGCTGACTCAGAATTAACCAGTTTGCCATAGTAATATGAAACCGAAAGGTCGCTGGTTCGATTCCCGGACTGGCAGGAAAAACGTGTGGTGGCGGTGCCCCCCTCTTCCTTCACCTTCGCATCTGAAGTGCCCTTGAGCAAGGCACCTAACCCCCAACTGCTCTCCGGGCGCCGCAATGTGACTGCCCACTGCTTCTGTGTGTTCAATTTGGATGGGTTAAATGCAAAACCAAATATCCCTTGGCAGAATTAACATAGTATATCAAAATCAAAATAAAATAAAATAAAAATCTGTGACAATCACCATACCATCCGATTTTCGTTTCAAGTACAACAACAACATAAATAAATAAATAAATAAATAATAACAACTAACATTTCACCAGGGACAGTGGTGGCCTGGTGGTTGGGTGCTGGATTACTGACCCGAAGGTCGGGGGTTCAAACCCCACTATCAGCAAGTTGTCACTGCTGTCCATTCAGTGCATCTAACTGGGTTATCAAAGGCCAGCCATGTCTCTCACTGCCTGCGGTGAGGGGCATGTAAAAGAACCATTGCTGTCATTCGTAAAGAGTAGGCCACTGGATTGCCGTTAGCGTGTTTCTGCCCTGCGTTGGCCTGGCGAGCTGTCCAGGGTGTACTCTGCCCTCGCTCAGAGTCGGCTGAGATGGGCGCCAGCACCCCCGTGACCCTAATTAGGATTAAGTGGTTCAGAAAATGAATTAATGAACATTTCACTTGGTTTCATTCGTTCCTTCAGCCCTTAACTTTACTGTTCACAATTAGTATTTTGTCGACAGTTATCACAGCCCTAGGTAGATTTTCTTCCCGGATTAACAAATAACCTTTCACATCTCTCATTACTGACTTACAGAATGCTAATACTTATATAAACATATGTAATATAATTCATGGACTGGACATGTTTTAAAGTAAAGCAATCGTGTGCCTGGTTCATGTTACATTAAAGATAAATCCAAGGTTAACATGTGTGGAGGAAAAAATCAGGGGTATCAGGTGGCATTGGGGGCGCTGTGGGTTTTGGATTCATGAACTGAGGAAGGCCTATGGCCTTCCAGTCTGAAATGTCATAATGTCTTATATTTGGTCCACCATAAATCTTATGCAAATTGCTGGACTTCCCTATCACGTAGTCGAATTAATTATTGATCAGCATCAACAAGAATATGAATACAGAAAGTGTAATATCTTTGGAATGAGTGATCATATTTCCTTTATTTAAACACATTTGTAATCCTGAAATGGAGAACTGTCCAATGAAGTAATCTCTAATGAAAAAATATTTAAATTGTTAATGATTATACCTATAGAAGGGCAATTGTATGATTTACAGCATTATTTAATTATTGGATGATTTATGTGACTATTGTATGAGTAGTTTGGATCTCTTGCGTCGTGAACTGGACATTTTTTGCCACAACACATGGTAAGGGATTAATAAACTAATGTGATTTGCTGTACAATTTAAAGTACTGTAAACAAATATATATATATATATATATATATATATATATATGCAGCCAGACCGGAACAAATAAATCTCTATTACCATCTGCTTGTTTTTCTAGGCAGCAGAAGGCCAGGGACACAGTGCTCGGACTTGGTTACACACAGAAGTATATGTCAACTGATATGGCTGTCATCCTTAAGGGTTTGTAAATAGTCCCAAATGAGCGGTCTCTTTCATTATAGACATTCATTATAGCACAGCTGGCCCAACATTAAACACGCAGATACCAAAGCACAGTTACATGTCCTTTGCATGGCACCGACTGAATTATACCACTTAAGCTATGTTAAAAAAAAAAAAAAAAAAAAAAAAGAGCAAGGCTAATATGCTCATTTTAAATTTCCTTCACAATAATCATTACTACAAGATTATTAGCCAACATTTTGGGATCATAATAGCAATCATAATAGCAATCAGCAATGTTCCCTTTAGTGTGATCATATCTTATAATTACCACAAGCATCTGACAGTTTTGTCTCCCATTGCCTCGAGATTTACAGTTTATATTAACTTCTCCTTAATGGTGGTAATACAGTATTTTTAGGTTTTCCCAATAAAAATTTTTGGTTTGCTAAGTCCTACCAGATAAAAAGAAAATAACAAACAGCAAGCACATGTTGGTGGTTGGGGTTGCTTGATGCTAATATGCATTTAATTATGGAGAGAATGTAACCTTCACCTTTACATTTACGGAATTTGTTAGACGCTCTTATTCAGTTGAGGGTTAAGGGCCCAACAGTGACATCTTGGTGGTACTGGGGCTTGAACCTCCATCCTTCTGATCAGAAGCCCCGAGTCTTAACCACTAAGCAACCACTCCCCTTGTCTGTCAGGCCAGGGTATTCTTCTCACCCTGAAGTTTCTTCCCCATTTAACAAATTGATGTCAATTCATTCAATTATAATTCACTTGTTCATTTATGAACTTTGGTAAGAGAGCTCACCTACTCCACGGTCATCCACATTGGGGTTGTTGATCCAACGCTGAGCCTGCTCCATCTTTCCTTCCAGGGTCACAGCCGCCTTGGCTGGCCGCATGTTGGCTACAGCACGGTTGGTCTTGGCTTGCAGGTTCTGCAGAGCAGTGCCAATCTGTTTGGCCAGTAATCTGGCTTCGGGAGTATCACCTTTACCCCTGGTGAATAGATTAATACAGTTCAGTTCAACTCAGATGTGATTAAAAATGTATATTTGCTGAGTAAATAGGCACAATAATTAAACATACCGTATAAGGTCTGCCCAGACTAATACAAAAGATCTAAAAGTGTACATCAAGCTTATATTAAAGAAATATTGTACTGCATACTGTACTTTATACGGGAACACACTACACAGATTCAGGATGATTTTGGCACAAGTTTATCATCACCGAGTAATTTCCATTGTCCAGCCGAAACACCATGATTAATGTTAGGATGAACAGAGTGAGGCATCTCAGAAGCTACCCCAATGAAACATCTATTCATTCATTCATTTTCTAAGCCGATTAATCCTAATTAGGGACGCGGGGAGGCTGGCGCCCATCCTAGCTGACTCTGGGCAAGGGTGGGCTACACCCGGGACAACTCGCCAGGCTATCACAGGGCCAACGCACACACAAAAATTCTCACTCACACCTCAGGGCGCTTTGGGACAGCCAATTAGCCTACTGTGCATGTTTTTGGACTGTGGGAGGAAACCGGAGTACCCGAAGGAAACCCACACAAGCACGGCGAGAACATGCAAACTCCACACAGAAACACCCAAGCCTGGGAATGACTGACAATTCCTTGACCTTCCATATGCAAAGACGTCTAATCCAAGCATTCAAAAAATGGACCATAATAATAAATTCCTATTAAGGCATTACAAAACAAAAGGACCCAGAGAGCGCAAACCTCCCCCAAGCTGAAAGAGTGCAGAAGGTGTACCCCTGCTGGACCTGCTGCAATTCCACACTTCCAAAAAAATCGTCCTATCTCACTATGTTAAAGAATTTTATATAAATTCCTGAATACAGAGTTTGATCCAGATCACCAGCAAAACAAAAAGTGTTATGTGGGTCATTCCCTCTAAAAAAAATCATCAAAATCTGTTGTTAAATTTTTGCATAATGTTGATAACAAACAAACCAACACAGACAAAACCAGAACCTCCTTCGTTAGGTAACTACATATGTCCATCCATCCATTATTTGTACCACTAACCCATCAGAGCCACGGGGAAAGCTAGAGCTTGTCTAAACCCTAACCTTAACCCTAACCCTAACCCTAATGTGCATGTCTGTGGACTGTAGTACGAAACAAGAACACCCAGAAGAAACCCACACAAGCACAGTGAGAACATGCAAACGCCACACAGAAATGCCCCAATTAACTGTGAGATTCAAACCCAGAACCTTCATTTAATGGGGTGACTGTGCTAAGCACTGAAGCACAGTATTCTGAAAATCACTTTTATAAACTTTCATTAAATCTTAAATGGGTTACACATACTGTCTGCGAAGTTCAGCGAGTTTGGCGGTGAGACCAGCGATCTCACTAACAGAGCGCAGAATGTCGTCTCTCTCTTTGGGGTCCTCACACAGATCAGCAATGCGCTTGGCTTCAGCTAACAGAGCTCTGATGTTTTCCTCTCCTTCAGGACCTCCATGAGGATCAGCCAGCCAGCTCTGCAAAAACAGACAGAATTCACACAACACCATGGATCAACCCTGCACCTGTTCATCTTCACAAGGTTTTACAGTACACCATAATTAAAAATCCTAAAAGAGTACTCACTCACTCACTCACTCACTCACTCACTCACTCACTCATGCACTCACTCATGCACTCATTTGCCATAGAGCTTAATCTTACTAGAGTCGTCGGGAGGTTGGAGCCTATCTCAGCCAACACTGAGTGAAGATGGGGTACACCCTGAACCCCATGATAAAAATGACAAAAAAATCATATAAAGACCCTTTATGCCCTGCGATGGCCTGGCGAGCTGTCCAGGGTGTACTCTGCCCTCGCCCCAGAGTCCAAATTAGGATTAAGCAGTTCAGAAATGAATGAATGAATAAAGACCCTTTAATGCCTCATTAGATGACCTGCACTGCTTAATTGTTGTTATTTTCAATATAATTACGAATGAATAATTTATTCCAATTAATGGAAAAACAGTTATTAATAAATGAATAATAAGCAGAGACTTAAGGGCTTAACAAGCACACCAGAAAAAAGAAATCAAACCCGTATAAAAACTTAACCTGTACTAATATGAGCTATTATAAAATGTAAGGAAATGATTAATAAATATATGAATGAATGTTTATGTCATTTTCTTAGATAGTTAAATTTAGTATTGTAATTAATGATCGTGTTCTGAACTAAAACTATTTCAAATATCTGAAGAACTTAAAAAAAGATGATAGTGGGTTTTTTTTCAGCGTACAGAAAGTTACACACATTAATCTGAGAAAGATAAAACCATAAGTCATATTTATCTCATCTCCTTATTTGTATTAATACTTATATGAAGTTACAAAACTCTTATTTCCTGCCCTGGCATTTATACTGCGGTATATTGATGATGTTTTTAGCCATACTGTTATTCAGTGGAGTGGCACAGTGGTAAGCTTGACCGCCTCACAGCAAGAAGGTCCTGGGTTTGAGTCATGGGCACGGCAAGGATGTTTCTGTGTGGAGTTTGCTTGTTCTCCCCATGGTTGTGTGGGTTTACTTCAGGTGCTTCCGTTTCCACCCACAGGCCAAAGACATGCACATTAGGCTAACTAGCTGTTCCAAATTGCCCCTACATATGAGTGTAAATGGTTGGTGTGTGTGTGTGTGTATGTTTAGCCTGTGATGGACTGGCAAGCTGTTCAGGGTGTGCCCAGACTTAGACTCCAGCCTCTCCGCAACCCTACTAGGATAATGCCGTTCAGCTCTGCTTTCTGTCTGGCTTCTCCTAAATATTTACCCTAAGTTTACACTGGGGCCACAACGTCCCCGAACTCCACGATTCAGAAAAAGCATGCAGCTCCACGATTAATAACCACACTTGGAGCCTGATTGAGGTATAATAAGGAGGCAGGGTGCATCCAAGAGATGAATGAATCATGCTTCCAAGTTTGTCAAGGTCTGTTACGCTCTGTTAAGGTCTGTTAAGCTCTACTGTTCTACTATGAGTCCCACGTTCTATCACGATTGGCATCAAATCGTAATAAATTGTAATAATCATGGCAAAATTTCTGACAGTCACGATCATCACGAATCCACCAAGTTCCCTCAAGATCATCATGATTCCGCCAAGTTCCCTCAAGATCACCATGATTCCACCATGTTCCCTCAAGATCATCACGAATCCAGCATGTTCCCTCAAGATCATCACGATTCCGCCAAGTTCCCTCAAGATCACCATGATTCAACCATGTTCCCTCAAGATCATCACGATTCCACCATGTTCCGTCAAGATTATCACAAATCAACCAAGTTCCCTCAAGATCATCACGATTCCACCATGTTCCATCAAGATCATCATGAATCAACCAAGTTCCCTCAAGATCACCATGATTCCACAATGTTCCCTCAAGATCACCACAATCGCACGACCCCCACGCTCATCACGTTTCTCTTAAATCGTGGAGATCATGGAGATCGTCAACCAGTAAAAACCCAGGGTTACAAGTCATACAAACCATAATTATTTTAATACCCATGGCAGCTCGAATAACCATTCAGAAGATAATTTGTTCTTTGAGTCATTTACGTAGATAGATATTTACTGAGATTTTTACTGAGAAACACCTGAGGTCTACTGAGGAAAACACTGGGCATGGAAACAGTATGCGGTTGACGAGACGTCCAGTAAAGGGCATCATCCACATGTTTATTTACACCTGGGGTAATTTAGAGTAACCAATCCACATCTAAACAACTCAGAGGAAACACACTTGGACACACAATGAACTCCATGCAAATAGTAGCCTCAGGTAAAAATCGAACCAGGAACTCTGGTGCTGTGAAGTATGAAAGCTACCCACTGCACCACTATGGCACCAATACGAAGTGTATTAATGAGTAATGGTGTGTTGCTTGTAAACAATCTTACCTGAGCCGCATCTATTCTCTTAGCAATAGCCTGTTTAGCATTGCTCAAGGCCTCCAGTTTGCGAGCAGCATTCTCAACCTTCCCCACTAGGATGTCCAAACCCTGTGCCACCTGTTGAGCCTTCTGCATACCCATGGGTGTAGGACCCAGACCTCTGCAGAAACCCAACACATAACATACATTTATTCCAGATACACAATATTAGAAAATGTACAGTCAATACATTTTTGGGTGAGGTGGATTTGAAAGCTGCGGAGTTGCGTTCACATATAAAATATGTGTTGTACTTCTGTCGTGAGGAAGAGAGGTCATGTCTGTAAATCAAATTGTATGATTGTTGCAAGACAAAAAAAATCCTTGTGCAATATTCCTGTGAGTCTCAGTGACGTACAGCTGCAGTACGTACATTACATGACTACCTATCTTCAATATAACACTGTCGTAAAGATGTCATACACTACCCCTGGAGATACAAAGATATATAAGGAAGTCCCACGGGTTTAACACTTCAGATGACCCAAAAAGCATGTATGATATTTGCAGGTCTATCATAACACAGCCGGAGGACGTGGTAGGGCATTGTACAACAGATCTAGGAAATTGACCCAACGTCGAGAAAAATGTTAAACATGTTCAAAACTCCATGACAAGGGAGTACAACGTACAACTCACCCACAACTGTCCTAGAAATTTGCCCAATTTTTTCTTGTGAAACTGTTGTGCGATGTATGAGACAGGGACTTAAGAGGCAAATTTAAAAAACTGTCCAATGAGAGTATATTTCAATTGTTATTTGTACAGCACTCTTAAAAATATTTCAGGTCACAAAGAGGATTTATAGAAATCTCTAATGAGCAAGTCAGAAGCAAAACCAAGGAAGAAACCATGGGAGGAGGCAGACTCCAGGGAACCCGTCCTTTTCAGCTAACAGTTCGATTGTGTTAATAAGAGTATAAGAGTCATCATTTCATCATCATTTGCCAAACCACTTGGTCCTATTCAGGCTGCGGGGAGGCTGGAGCCTATCTCAGCCAACACTGGGTGGAAGAGGGGTACACCCTGAACAGCTCACCAGACCATCGCTGGGCAACACACACGCAACCATTAACACTCACATTCACACATACGGGCAATTTAGAACAGCCAATCAGCCTAATGTGCATGTCTTTGGACTGTTGGAGAAAACCGGAGTACCCGGAGGAAACCCATGCAAGTACAGGAAGAAATTGCAAACTCCACACAGAAACATCCAAGCCCAGGGCTTGAACCCAGGACCTTCTTGCCGTGAGACGGACGTGCTAAGCACTATGCCACCGTGCCTCCCATATTATTCGAGTGAAATCCTAAATTCCGACTATGGCCTATAAAATTAAAGTAGCTATAAACAATGTGTAGAGAAGTGCCAGGTTCCTGCTTTCTCTGCCTAATCCTTTGCTTGATTGTGGCAGTAGGCAGAATAAATGGCTGATTAGAGAGGGCACCGGCTTCATTGCACTTCAGCTAAGTCTCTCTTACAAATCCAGATCCTTGCTTATAAAGTAATCTCAGGTCAACTGTTTTCATTTTCTATGGCTCTGCCTTCACAACCACCCTCCCTTTCACAGTCCCTCTGCAATATCTAGTAAAACTTTTGACAATAACAGATACACTGCCAAAGAAAACAAAAGAAGTCCCCATCTATTGAACTATAATTACAAACCCTGGTATATCTAAATAAAAAATGACTATGTTTATTATGAATGCAATGTAGGCATTCATTTGAGGATTCGTTCTCCTGTGGATCGAGTGATGGCCTGTACCTGGCTCGTACATCCGACACCTGATCAGTCATCTGTCCCAATGTCTTGGTCGTTCCCAGGATCTCCCTCCTCTCCTTCCCAGCACACAGCTCTCCCACTTTCCCAGCCTCGTCCAGAATCTGACGCAGAGCATGCTCACCTACTGCCCCTAAACACACACAAAGACACACAGGTGTATAACTAACATCACTACATGGTGCTAACATCACTACATGGTGCTAACATCACTACATGGTGCGCTCCATAACATGGAGAAAACGGTACATTTAAAGTTCACAGAGTGACTGACTCGAGTTTTTTTCAGTCTGTACAGAAACTGTGTATCTGTTTTAAATAAAGAGTTGATCTAATCTACCAGAACTAATTTAGGATTTGGGTTTCATACAACAACACTAAATACTTATGTATTCATCACTTTTACATTTCTATATGGTTCATTTCAATATGATGGGCTATTTTGTGTCGATCCATGATAATACTGTATAAATCCATTTTACTTGTAAAAGTGGTGAATACTTATGTAAGGCACATTACATAATCCCAATGGCCAATCTGTTCACACTCTAGCAGAGAGCCTCTTTTGTGTTGGCCTACTCACATACCTGGTAGGCCGTTTGGATCTTTGAGCCAAGCTTTAGCCTGATTCATCTTCGCCTCAATCAGTGCCAGTGATCTCTTCATCGCTTCTGTGTCCTTCAGAGAGTGAAAGAAGAAACAAAGAAGAGAGTGACGGAAAGAAATGAAAACAAGAAAAGAATGATCTCAAATCTCAGGGTTATATCAGTCAATAACGTTGTTATTAGGTGCAGCAAATTGCCTCAATGTGTGAGTGTGAATAGTGTGTTTTCCTTGCGATGGATGGACTGTTTGTACCCTGCCTTCACCCAGAGTTGGCTGAGATAGGCTCCAGCCTCCCCCCGACCCTAGTAAGTGTAAGCTGTTCAGCGAATGAATGAATGGATGAATGTAGTTTTAGGACGAACATTAAAGTGGTCTGTAAGTGAGGGTGTGTGTGTGTGTGTGTGTGTGTGTGTGTGTGTGTGTGTGTGTGTGTGTGTGTGTGTGTGTGTGTGTGTGTGTTCCATAAACGGGACTTTGTGGTTCTTGATGGCCCACATCTACACACATTTATATACACTTATGCACAGGTGGAGGGGTAATCATCACTTCACACTTCACTGCAACCACTCACACATTTAGAGGTAATTTCAAGCTTGCCTGGCTCAGTGCCTTTGCCTGTGTGTCTGTGGCTCTGTGCTGCATGGAACAGTCTGAACCATTAGCACACTTAGAGATATGTAGCGACTTCACAGGAAGCCGTCAAATCTGGCTAATCAGACTTCAGACAAATATAATAACGTGTGAAACACCAGCATGCCGGGTTTCTTTATGTTTTCACTGCTAAATCATTCTGAATTTTTAATCCACAAAGTGATGGATTATTAATTAATCACAGGCTATAAAAAGAACAATTTCAAAGTCACAATGTGGGCTTGACACCGCAACCAAATCTTGACTAAATTTGAAGTAGTAAAGTATAAGTCATACAGATGTGCCTCCATTCAGTAAGAATCAAATCCAAAAGCCCTTTCGTCTCTTGTGTCTTATTTCCATGTATCTAATAACAGCTGCATTCAAACCCATAGAGTGATGAGATCACATTAATTGTAAGCCGATGACTCATTTCCGTTTGCTTGCATGATTATTAGAAGTCAGCTTAGAGACTCAGGCTGCATTCAGGAACTGCAAGAATGAAGAAGTTCAATGCCTCAAGCATTAGTACTACACACGGCTTAACCAAACACAGCCTCCAGCATGCACATTACACAACACGCTATAAACAGGGAAGATGATAATGCGGTTAAGGAACTCATGAGCACGAGTCTTGCTTTAAAAGACAATTTGATTTGCAACACCCCTGCATATACTCACACGCACACACACGCACACACACACAGGCTACATCTATAAAATACCAAGCTGAACATTGCGACATTCAGAAGAGGGCAGCTGATCCAAGTTTTATGATGTGATCACAGAACTCTTTGAACACCCACTCACTGAATAAGCGATGTGATTCTACTACAGCACTGACAGATATATATGAGTCATGGGCTTAATCCGTCAGTAATGAGTAATGTGTACTAGAAAACAAACAGGAAATAAAGTCAAAACTTATGGATATTGGTATAAGTAAGATTTATGCATTTCGCATGTATACCATCTGGGGCGGCACAGTGGTGTAGTGGTTAGCATTTCTATGTAGAGCTTGCATGTTCTCCCCGTGCTTCCATGGCTTTCCTCTGGGTACTCTGGTTTCCTCCCACTGTCCAAAGACATGCATTTTAGGCTCACTGGCTGGTCCAAATTGCCCCAAGATGTGAATGTGAGTGTGAAAGGTTTTGCATGCATTGGCCCTGCAATGGACTGCCAAGCTGTTTAGGGTGTACCCCGCCTTCGTCCAGAGTCGGCTGAGATAGGGTCAATCCGCCCCGCAACCTAAGTAGGAATTAAGCAGTTCGGCAATGTATGTACTATATGTACTACTACTAATCCCGTAACCACCCAAGTGAGTTGTCGTGGCATCACATATGTGAACGGGTCAAGGGCTAGGAAGCCTCCAGACTCTCACATTTCTACCTAGTGGCAATTTGGAACAGCCAATCAGCCTAATGTACATATATTTGGACTGTGGGAGAAAACTAGAATACCCAGAGGAAACCCACATAAGCACATGGAGAACATGCAAATTCCACACACATAACCTCACTGAGCATGGGGCTCGAAACCAGGACCTTCTTGCTGTGAGGCGTAAATGCTAACCACTATGTCCCCACGTCGCCATGTACTATATGTACACTATGCATAATATGCCCCAGTCATCGTTCATGTCAAATGTGTTTTTCAACAAATTTATTTAAAAATGTATTATGTGCTAAGTAAAAAAAATTGGGAGGGTTGTCTTTTTTAACAATTGAACTAGTAAAGTAAAGTAAGTAATTTAATAAAGTAATGATCATTGCCTTATTTGGATATTTTAGCAGGTTATGTAACGTTGGTACTTACGTATTATTTCAATGTTTTGAAAGCTGATTATTAAAGTGTGGTTCTGTATCTGACCTTAAATAAAAACATAAACATTACTTTTACTCTAAATCACTCTCCTTCGTTATCTGTGTGTCTTTGGATGAGTGTGTATGCATGTCCTTAGAAAACCTCATCAATTGTTCTTTCATAAGGCTGATCTGAAACCCATCAGAGGCCCAAAAAAATAAAAAATAACGTAACCAGTGCAGAGTTAAAACAGTGAGACTACTACTAAGCTGAGAGGTTTTAACAAAAACACTAATCCCTATGACTGTAAACACATTTTTAAGCACAGAGCAGAAGCATTGCATAATAATTGTGTATAAATGATGTAGGCGTAATGTACAAAAAGTAAAAGGAAAATTCTAGCTAAATAAAGTGGAGCGCCTCAGCTGCTGCAGCTCAAGTAAGAGCAAACAGGTTGGCGGGTTTATCAGGAAAAACAGCATTCATTATAGCAGCACAGATGGTGTAAGGATTTCACAGAGGCAACGAGTAAGACGACATCAAGTGGCAAGACAAATTAAAAAGAGAGACAGGTTAACAAAGTGAGACTCGATGAGAGACAGCGCGTGAAAGAGACGATCATGAAACAACAACACAGCAGAACACCAACATACGGCATGTTGATTCTGCTTTGATTCTGACAGGACGATCACATGTCCTGATTTACACATATACTGCAAACACACACATATGCAAGTGCATGGAAGTCTTATCTGCTGCATGCTACAACATCACGCAGTGGGGGGGGGGAGAAGAAGCCTTACCTTCTACAAGGAGGAAAAGAATGGAAGAGTACAGAAAAGAAGGGAATAAAAAGAAAGAAAACCCAGTTTTTAAAGCCAGTACATCATCGTGAACAGAAAATCTGAGGTGGCAAAACTAATTAACACATGCTTCAGGAAGGATCAGCAGTAGTAAAAGTGTATGAGGAAAACAGGATATATATAGTACATGTGAAAAGGGAAAGTCAAACACAGATAGGTACGTCAAGTACTACAGTCACATTTAGCATGTTGATTATGATTTGTTGACCATTACGAATTGGTTCATTCTCTGAAACTGGGTCAAATTTAATGATTCCCATTTTGACCTAATGTTTTCCAAAAACTATAAAGAATTGGAAGAGCAATCCCTGGCCATAACATACCACATGGACACATACAACATGTCAGACAAAATAATTCGGATATATCCAGCGCTAAAAAAACCTAAAAATTTTCTGCAAAATTGGTTGCAATATGTGGACGAAAATTGTGACTTTTTTGTTACTTATGTTTCATGCCATGCTGTCACCGAAATATCACCTCAAAGTGCAAGTAGTAGGGCTTGCACTAAAGTTCTTATAAAAAAATTTATATCCAAAGTAGAAATTCCTGGTTTTTTTTCAACTTTGTGGACTGAGAATCGCACATCAATTTGCGGTTCTATAGTCTAAACAGTGGCGTCGACACCAATTACATACGGAACCGACCCATTTTTCCTGTGAGGGGTGAGGTTCCATGTTACGACGTTCACTGTACAATTGAATGACCTCCTAGAGTGTATTTACTTCACACATAGTTAAGCACTAATTGATTTATTCACCAAAAACTAATGGTATGAATTTGGAGCCCATACGTGAATGAATTCGAAGGTGAATTTGGTTTTCAATACAAATTTATTCATGTTTGTGACTAATAAAAGTGCAGTTATGTGCATGCAGTTCTCTCACTGTCTTTTAAACAATGGTTCATGAATTGATGGTCAATATAGAGGGAAATAAGCTGGACTACATTGAAATATGGAGATTGTGAATTTTTCACCCTAATGTCACACTTTATGGTACCAATTTCAGAGAACGACTTAATTACCAAGCATTTTAAATGCAGCAATGACTGGCTGTAATAATCTGGCAGCACTTAATAAGTGGTGTTTCGTAACCACTTTCCCTGCACTGTTATTTATCATACAGCAGCAGCATTCGAACCCTAACTGTGAAGGAAATGTGGAAATGTTAAATCTGTATCTGTTTTGACAATGTTTACTCTGGGAATCACTACCAAGCGTTTGCTAAATCTTTATAAACAGTATGTTGGAAATAAACATGACTGAAAGAGCAATAACAAAAAAGAAAAAATGAGGGTGTGCAGCCTGCGTGTTTCATTGCGAATTCAAATCGCATCATTCTGTTGTTCTACTCTAAGCATAATTTAATACATAACACGTCATAATGGCAATGAATTTGAATAGAATTGAAAATACTTTGTTGGCCCAGGCATCTTCATCCCAGGAAGTGAGCTGCAGCACTCGGATGATCTCATTGATCTCAGCACTCATCTTCTCAAAGGTGTAGTTCCGATTCTTCATGGCTTCCTCAACACCCTGGCTTTTGGCACACTTGGTGGTGACAAAGATTTTTACAGCTGGAAAATACAAATGAACACCAAATGCACAGTTTCAGGCCTGATTTATACTTCTGTACTGAAGCGTATTTGTGTATTTGCATTATGACACACAGCTGGACAAAGAGTGGACTGCAGACATGCTCTGACCCTTTCACTTGCTTTGCTCCTAGAAGTTAACTATGAACCAAGAACACCGGTTGTTTGGTGTTGAAAAGTATTCAGGTACAAGGCCAGAAACTTGATTAGATGTTCGTCTATGGATTTTATTGCTCAAAATACAGGTAAGTAAAAAATGTTTCTTTATCAATTAATTATCTTCCATCTTCTAAAGACTGGAGATATGTACCCCCCAAACCCCCGCCCACAGGCCTTTGAATTCAAAGTTTTTCACATAACAGGTCCTGAGAGAAAACACTGACAAATGTCTTCTAAAAATATCAGTTCAGACACAAAGCTGTTAATTTCATAGGTGGGTGTTAATGAAATGTCTCCTCTGAGATAAAACTCTCATGCTGGATAGTTATAAATGAACAGCATGAGTGAGTAATTCAGTTCCCCCCCTGTGGTTCATGTTTGCATCACACACTGTGAATATGGACCCATTATTGTGGAATGAATTTATTTACAGAAATCTGCAACCATGAAATTGCTGTGTGTGAATGTAAAGTGTTAAACTTTAGACCTGCTATAGACAAACTCCAAATTGTAAAAAAATATAAATAAATAATAAAAAAAATAATAATAATAATAACAATAACAACAATAATAATAATAATAATAATAATAACAAAAAAAAATAATAATAATAAGCTTTTAACTGATTTAAAAACAAATCACTGGACAGAAAATGAGAAAGAATGAAAAGTATCACTCTAGAGGCCTGTGCCAGTATTTGCTTGTCACAACTTGCTGCTGCAGCAAAGTGTTGAGGAAAATACCTGGAAACAGGAAAATTCACCTACAGTACATAGTCATCTTCTATGCAAAGATAAAGCCGTGAAAAGATTTAAATGTTTGATCTGAAATTTAAACTAATACATGTCTTGGTGTGCAACAATTTCCAAAATATCCTCTCGCTTTTTTTTTTAAATCATTATTAAATTATATTAATACTATTTATTAATCTTCCACAACTTATGCAGTCCATCACAAATCTAATAACAAGCCCTTAACAGAACCAGAAGTTCCAGACATGTACAGATACAATACGGTATGCATCCCAAAATGCATGTTTCACTACATGATGTTTGGCTTATTTTTTGCTATAACGGCCAATTTGATACTGCAGCTCTCACACACTTTACTCTTCTTTATCTAATGGACTTCAAATAAAATACAAAACAAGAAAACTCATCATCATCATCATCATCATCATCTTCATCCGCTTGTTCCGGGGTCGGGTCGCGGGGGCAGCAGCCTAAGCAGTGAG
>JBCNYH010000027.1:31611370-31622931 GCA_039654325.1 Tandanus tandanus | reverse complement strand
GAAGGCATTGCAGATAAACAGTCAGCATATATGCTTTTCCACTGTATAGGTCCCTTTATAGATGAAATGTATCTAAATGTGCCCATTTGCAAACAGCATCATCGCTAAATCAGAGCAAAGGTGTTCCGTGTCAGTGCTGGAAATATGGGGACTCATCATTTGTTCAGCAGCTTCCAGGAGAGTCGTGCTTCCAGTAATATCTGATCTGAGTCTGAGCATTTCTTTCCGAGGATGGGTGTGGTCATATTTACATAACCCCAATAAAAGCCTTAATTTGAATTATTTAAATGTGCTTTATCTGACTATCAGCATTATTACATGTTATTAAAGCAAGCAACATACTATACACCGCCCAGCCAAAAACAAGTTGCGCACTCTAATATTTTGTTGGATCGCCTTTATCCTTGATTACAGCGCGTATTGTTTCAACAAACTTAAGCAACATTAGAAGATTTATTTCCATCCAGAGTTGTGTTTTATTTTTAGAGAATCATGTTTTAGTGTTACACATAACAGAGATTATTTTCTGTTATAAAGCAAGTTAAGTTCACCGCCTCCCCATAAAAACAGCACACTCTAATATTTTGTCAGAGTGCCTTTAGTCTTGATTATAGCTCATAACTGAACAGGCATTGTTGCCTTAGTTGGTCAGGTCGAGGCTCAGCAATATAATGAGCTCAGCAGACTGTACTGTACTAATGTACTGATTGACAAGGTTATGCCATCAATGGACTTTTTCTTCCCTGATGCCATGGAAACAAATATAGGCTCAAAGAGTGGATTAGGAAGCATGAAGAATTATTTTCATACATAAACTGGCATCACAGAATCCTGACCTTAGCCCTATTGAAAGTATTTATAGATACTTAGATGAGCTGGAGAAGACTTTACAGAGTGGTTCAACTGTCCTTTTATCAATTCAAGATGGAAATTCTGGATGGAAATAAATGTTGTTATAAAATAATAAAAGTTTGTTGAAACAAGGCCATTGCTATTACGCGCTGTAATCTAAAGGCCTTGAATATATATATATATTTTTTTGGCCGGGCAGTGTATTTGCTAATTGATAACTCTCAGACGAACCTGATTACTTTGTTGGCCTATACTTCAGTGCATAATCAAACAAAGCTAACAAACAGGTCTGTAGAAGGATTGTGAAAAGTGCTATCTGATTTTTTCATTAAAATATATGGCTGTATATCTCCCAGAAACATCTGTCAGATTTAAGGTATTTTACTTTTGCAAAGCCCTGTTTGACTGTTAGATAAATATATATTACCTTTGGAAGAAAAAAAAGGATCCTCTAGGATCTTATATCTCCCTTAGCAACGCTGTTCCCTATTTAGCAACTCAAAGTGCACTGAAGGTGTGTAAACACCAGAGACAGTGTATAAAGTAATAATCAAATAGTAGAAGTTAAAAACAAACTAGCAACTGTTCACATATAATGTTGCGCCACTGGCCTAGCTCCAAATGAATTAGGGAATTTAAGCTGCGGATGATGTGTGCACCACTTTGGGATGGAAGTGGATAGTGGGGTGGGGGTGGATCTCCAGCCCCTTTACACCCTGCTGTTACGATTTGCCTCTTGGTACAAGACTTGGCAGAGGAAACAGTGAGAGACATGCAACCGTCTCCTGTGCCAGATCCTAGCATGGCCAAGAGGGCTCTCTTTTTCAAAAGCCATAAAAAGCTCAGTTAGTGAAGAGAGCATGGTTGATGGAAGACAGAGTTGCCCTCCGAAAAAACACTTTTACATTCAAGGATCCTTTGCTACCACACGTTGTCCCAAGTTAATAAGGTGAAACGACCAACACTGAGACCAAAGACTGGTATGCCAAACTGTACAGCACATAGAGGTTTGTGTGTAGGATGTGTTTTTGCGAAATCTGTTTACCAAAGCTTAAATGAGATTGGCCACTAGTTGTGCATGTGCAGTTCAGTCTCGAAAGTTATCTTTTGCATGGACCATGGGAAAATCATATAGCCACCATTATGAAGGGAAAGCTTTACAATCTGAATCAAACTGTTGTAAATAAAGTAAAGTAAATCAACTGTGCTAAACCAACAAAAAAAAATTAACTTTGACCACCAGACAATGACACGAGTCAAGACTTTTAAGAGGTTCTGGCTTTACAACTTAGAAATATGCCAATGGTTTTGCCAGATCACCCCTTTAAAACAACAGAGGCATTTACTCTTACTTGAGTTATGGCATTGCGGCATGGTGGCGTAGGGGTTAGCATGTCCACCTTACAGCAAAAAGAGTCCTGAACTCGGGCGCTTTTTTGTTGAGTTTGCATGTTCTCCCCTTTCTTGCGTGAGTTTCCTCTGGGTACTCTGGTTTCCTCCCACAGTCCAAAGACATGCAGATTAGGCTAATTGGCAAGCTGGCGAGCTGCTCAGCATGTACCCTGCCTTTTGCCCAGTGCTGGCTGAAGTAGGCTCCAGTCTCCCCATGATGAGGATTAAGCCGTTGGGCAAATGAATGAGTGAGTGAGTAAGTAAGTAATGGCAAACGTAAAGGTGAGATTTCTTGTTCTTTGTCTTGTCGAAGCACAGCACATTTACAGTGGTGTCAAGCAAAAGTGGGCAAAAACCCTTTCCCCATAGTTTTGGTAATGGAGCAACATTTGTCCATGCACACATTTAATAGGTAAGATTCTGATTGTTTTGCTTTCACATAGTCTAACAGGGGTCCCCATTAGGGAAGAATGGGACATGGTAGAAAGTGCCTCTTGCCGTTATACAGTCCGTAGTGCGCATGACCAACTGGTGTCACATTCCCTTTAAATGGAGATTGGAGATGGTCAAAGAAAATTGTTTAAAAATGTAGCTAAGAAACACCTTAGTAGTAAATTCAAAGCAAAGCTACTCAGATGTGTTTTAGTCAGAACAGGTGCCCTCGGAGGGGGGAAGGAAGCATTCAGGAGGGTCTATCCAAAGAAGACGCTGACATCAGAGTCTTTCCCTTCCAGCCAAGGAGTCGTTTACTCTGTATAGCTGCATTCTAGAACTAGCTGTTGTGAGACTGGTACTTACCAATCATCTTCCCACTTTAAAATTCCCAGTTGCAGACAGTATTTGGCACAATGTCTGTTTGTGACGTTGGCACACAAATTAGACAATCTTTTCCTCGTTATTCTGTTACTATAGGAGCTCATTATGCTGTTCTTGATGCTTACTTACTGCAGTGCACTGTATAGCAACGGGACCTATTTCTACTAGTGAGTTAAAACAGTAAAGAAAGCCTAAACATCACATTTCTGATGATATTTTGTGTTAATCTGTGAGAGACTAGCGGCTGCGGCAGTGCAAGCATTGCTGAGATGTGCATCTGATAACTTGACCTTATTTTACCACACATGGACTTTTGGTGAGCTTAGACCTGAGGCTTCACATTGAAAGAAACCTACATAAATAAACCCAAACTAGCTTATTCACCATCCCAGTGTATTACTGAACAAGAATTTTTATGTTCTATCACAAACAAAAAGCTTAAATTTTCAGCGAGGCAGTATTATATAACCACACCGTTTGCAGTCTGAATATAAAAGCACAAGGAGAAAAAAAAGACATGGAAGTCTTTCTAAAAGAGCAAACAGGCGTAGGAGTGAAAGAGTGCACAATCTGGCCATGTGTTTGTAAAAATCTGCTTCAGAAACAACAGTAAGAACTGTGTTTATGTGTTCCACTGTACGGCAATCTTATTTATTACACCACACCCTACACATCCTAACTTTATTCTTTGAATTAAAGGAGGCCTGTCAGTCATCAGCATTACTTATTATAATTGTTAAGCTTATGGTACCTTTATTTTCTATAGTTATTAGATGCATTCCTATTTTCTTGTTCTTGGTACATCTTTAATATTTATTTATCTGATACATAAAAGCACTAATAAATAAGGAAGAAAAAGAACATAAAGCATTTTTATCATCTTTATCAAACATCTCTACATACTGCAAGATAAACCCTTCACTGCCCGATTTCCGGACCAGCTGGTGTGTGAGTTAGCAGTCTTGGACAAAGGAAAGCTGTGATGCTTTGTCTTCTTGTGAAAAACGGCAGTTGAATCGAACAAACTGTATTAAATCAAATGTTAAGATTAAATTTAAATCAAGTACTGTTCCCAGTCAGCTACTGAAGAGCAAAGCCTTCATATAATATTATTTTGATAATAATATTTTAAAGAAATGGGTCTACTCCTATGTGGGTTAGCTTTAACATGTTATTCTCATAACGAATTCCATTTGACTGTTAAACAGCAATCCAAAAAGGCATTATAATTAAATGTCATATTAATGGCTGCACACAATTAAACACAGTTTAAAACATTACCCTAAATACATATAGGGTACAGTTAGAATGATCACACAGTCTGTTTCAACAGATCCCCAGAATGTCACAACTCTAAAATCAAATCTATTTTTACCTTTTGTATAATTGCACACGAGCCACCAATGCCTGAAACTAGGAAACTGAAACACCCGGAGGAAACCCACGCAAGCACAAGGACAACATGCAGACTCTACACAGAAACTCAAACTCAGGGCCTTCTTGCGGACATGTTAACCACTACACCACGATTGCCGCCAAGACCGGTGAGAAGATGAGAAAGGTAAAGCAATGAGTGTATAAACAGTGGTTTTCTTTAGTTTATTTACAGTTATAGAGGTAAAGAGACACAGGTGGATCTCTGTATGAATTTATTCCATGCAGTCAGACACTTATATTAACATTATGATGCAGTCAGTGGTGAAAACAAGTGCTTTATTTTGATGATATTATTTGCCCCATAGGGTTACCGTTTATAGCCATTTTACAGTTGTTGGTTATAAAGCTGTAACTCAATTCTGGAAAATCATTCTTATTCCTTAAAAAATTTCAAAATAAACAAAAGACTGGAGCAAAACAGATGGGAAAGCAGAGCCCATATCAAAAACCTCAGCTCTTCTTTATGAAGCTTTAAGACTTTAATGTTTTTTTCCCCTCCTCACAGCAAGAAGGTCCTGGGTTCAATTCCTCCCACTGTCCAAAAACATGCACAGTAGGCTAATTGGCTGTTCCAAATCACTCCTAGGTGTGAGAGTGAGTGCGAATGGTTGCTTGTGTGTTGCCCTGCAATGGACTGACAAGCTGTTCAGGGTACACCCCGGCTTCTCCCAGAGTTGGCTGAGATAGGCCATACGTTTTGATCAAACTTTTGGATATGTTCAAACCTCCATGACAAGAGTCTACAACGGCATTTTCCGTCACAACAGGTGAGCTTTATACGACATACCACAGCTGTCCTAGGAATTTTCTGTCATGGACCTGCTCTATACTTGTTATGCGACAGATATGTGATAGGGGCTATAGGGGAGAAAAGTGGTATTGTGTTTTCTCTAATAAAAATTATTTATTAGCATTATTATAAACTCATCATGTGAACTGCTGCTGGAACTATTGTCAAATCCATGATGTTACAAAAAATTTATCAGCACCAACCTGGCCAATCAGATTTGACAATTCAATCATACTGTGGGGTGGCACAGTGGTGTAGTGGTTAGCACATCCTCAACAAGAAGGCCCTGGGTTCGAGTCCTGGGCTCGGGCGTTGCTGTGTGGAGTTTGCATGTTCTCCTTGTACTTGCATGGGTACTCTGGTTTCCTCCCATAGTCCAAAGACATGCATATTAGGCTAATTGTCTTGTCCAAATTGCCCCTGGGTGTGAGTGTGAGTATGACTGGTTGAGTGTGTGTGGTGAGATGGCCTGGTAAGCTGTTCAGGGTGTGCCCTGCCTCGCCCAGTGTCGGTAGAGATAGGCTCCAGCCTCCCTGCGATCCTAGTAGTAGGATTAAGCAGTTCTACAAATGAGTGGGTGAGCGAATCATACTGTGCCATAACTGATGCAGATTATTAAATTATGTGCACAAGGTCAGTGTTTCAATATCAGCACAGATGTGATTCTGTGTATCACAGCCATGCTGATACTCAGTACAACATCAGTTTTGCTCATGCTATACTGCTTTTACATAACAGTTCTATAAACAAAAAGATTTATACTGAGCAGATCACATTTCAGACACAATATGGCCAAATATTTTTGCACAGTCAAAAAAAAAAAGTTCTTACAGAAAGAAATCCCAGTTACTTCAGAGTGTTATGTGTTGCAGGGCAATTCACAGACTGACTGACACCCTGTAATAAGTGTAGTGACAAAATTCTGCTTGAACTGAAATTACATAATGAACGCAGAGTGATACAAGCAGTGAGGTCTGTCAGTGCTTTGGTACTAAATATCAACCCTCGTGGAACACTGCTTGTCCAATCAAATCAGTGGACTGGAACCTTCTGTTGTAAAGTATACCTTATAAAAACCAATGTACACTCTTTATTTAATGTCCAGAGATGTTAAACTGAAAAGACAATGTTTCACACATTCAGCGCTTAACCCAGGTGAAGCAAGGTTAATCACTTTAACAGAAGGGTGCTGTTTTAATTCCCTACAAGTGAGCACAATAAGCCTGTTTAGAGAGAAAGGAGGGCATACCAGCCAAAGCGTATCTTGTTGCTGTGGGCATAATAGGCAAATACAGAAAAAAGCAGGTTCATGCTTTGGGAATTAATGATTTTGTTTTCTGGGAAAGAGAAGCGAAGTGTCAGTGCTGTGAATAGACGAGCTCACTGGTGTGTCTTGGGTTTCCCAAAAGTGCTACAGCATCTATCTTAAGCCTGTCCCGAGACCGTAGGGCACAAATCACTTGGGACACTTTGAACTGTTAGACGATGACGGCATAACATTTTAGGAAAGCAGAAAGGCCAAAGAGTGCCAGCAATAAAATCGAAACTCAAGATATTACACTAAGGATATTAATAACAGACAACCATGGCAGAATTAGGAAGTGAGAATTCTGACCCTGGCATGGCTTCACTGTGAATAATAAAGTAGGGAATCCCTCTGCTATTGTACTCCTCTTCAGTGTATGAAAGCAATTCCTCATTCTCACACACCTTCTACTGCCTGTCCTTCATTCCGCTCCTGTCAAGAGTTAATGTCAGATCTAGTCATGTGGTTAGTTGGGATTTTCTTCCTGGGATCTGGACACTGGAATAAGAGAGAGAGAGAGAGAGTTCTCTCCTACACCCTGACAGCACATAGCCTTGCAAAGCAGTATGCAAACTATCTGTGCAATCTCCTCGCCTGCTGCCAGGTATCCATTCCAATCATGATGTCTTCATTATTAGAAATAATCAGATCTCTGTGATCATGATGGAGAAACCGAGACATGACACATGATCACAAGGCGCTCAAAAAGTTTCACTGCAGACAACGACGTGCATGATCACGTACGAGTGATGGACACATCCATAATAAACACCAAGTGCAGTATATATAGCTAGATAAGGCTGTTTCTAATCGTGATGGTGCTGAAACCAGTGTCTCACCCGCACAAGGTTGCTGACAGCTGCCTGTACAGCGGCCACGGGCACACTGAGATCGGGAATCGCTTTGCCATCAACTTCTCCCTCCTCATGCATGATGACCAGGTGAGAGATCTGCTGAGCCACCGGCTCCAGGATACTCTCAATGGTTTTCGTGTGAAACACCGGCATCGTGGAATCGCAAAGATTCTGCACTCAAACTGGTAGGAGATTAAAAAAAAAGAAGAAGAAGAAGAAGAAGAAGAAGACAGGGCACGACTCGGTCTCACAATCCACCCGGTATCTGCTTCAAGGACAACCCTCCGTGCCGTGCAGTCCCCAGGCTTTTCCCCGTCATGCGGTAATCATGAAATCCCCGGGTCTCTCCTCCACACACGGATGGCTTCTGATTGAAGCGGCCGCCCCCCCCACGCCGAGTGCAAGCCAACACGCGATTAGAAATCAGCTGCACTTCACAACCAATCAGAGTCCAGGCTTCGGGTACCGGGCGTAGCTCTGATTGGTCCGCACTGACGCACCCGATATAACCCGCCCCAGCCTGGCTAAGGGCGCCAGTGCTTTATAAACAACGTAATATCATGTGTTGTGTTGTGTTGTGCCCAAACATGGGTTGGACTGGAGTTACACAGAGAGGATTCCATACATCGCATATGACTAAATTATAGCTGGGGTTTCTTGAAGCATGTACATAAGTAATTCATCCCTAGCAGTAAAACCTATGAAATCTCTGTTTTAATTACCCCGTGCTTCATGTCATTTATTCTGGGTGTGTTCAGGAGATACATGGGAGGCTCAGGCGACTGATTATAGTTCTGTGGAGGCTATTTTCCCCGTCATGTGGTTTTTTTTATATAATGCTTTTTTTTTTCTTCTTCTCTTTTCACATGATCTGTACACTGATCTGTCAGGGTGACATTAACTTCAATCTGAGATACACCTGCTGAGATCACCAGGGCCTCTCTGCAGAGCATCTACCACTGCAGAGTCCACAGCAGAGCCGCCTCCATCATCCACCCCCAACATGCACTATTCACACTTCTACCCTCAGGCCGGAGGTATAGGAGTATGAAATGCAGGACCCCCAGATTACGGAACACCTTCTTCCCTAATGCCATCAGACTCCTTAACAGATGACAGGAATATGTAATACCTCATTTGATGGTTTACATCCTCGGCAACTGAACATGCAATATTGCACATAAAACCGATGATGTTGCACACAGTATTTATAATCTTATTGCATAGTTTTGTTTTGTTTTTTTGCACAATTTTTGCACAGTATATTTACATTGCACAGCCACAGTTTTATGTCAATGTATAGTCTCTATCTATATTTCTATATTTCTTGTCGTGTAGTCTATTGATATCCTTGTTTGTTTGTTTTTGTTTTGCTTAGCCTTTTTTTTTTTATAATTTTGGTGTTCAGTGTGGACAGCAAAGGAAGATATTCATTTTACAGGGAAACATTTTTCTTGATTGTATATATAACAATACACTCTTTGAACTCTTGAACACCTGTATAAAATGACCTTGTCCATTTTTGCAGGGTTGTGCACATCAAACTGCAACACAGTTCCTAATTACCGGTTGTGGACACAGCTGAAGCTTGTGCACCTCCAGTATTTGGTTGAATTGAGGTATTATTGATCCATAATATGAGTAATCAGTAGCATCTTAAAGGCAAAGCACTGGTAGTTTATGGTGCTGAGATTTGAACTCACACCCTTATGAAGTGCAGTATAGTGGTGGAACATTGCTTCGGCAATGTTTACGTGTTCTCCTCATGCCCACATGCCTTCCCTCCTGGTACTCGGGTTTCCTCAACTGAATACTCTAAACTGCCCATAAGAGTGAATGTGAGTGTCAGTGACTGTCTGTCTCTTTGTGCTAGCCCTGCAGTAGACTGGTGACATGTCCATGGTGTTCCTTGATCACCTCTTCGCCAATGTCAGCTAGGATTTGTTTCAGTTTACCATAAGGCTGCAATGAATAAACGGTACAGAAAAGGTATGATTGAATCTTCTGAACAGCAGACCAATCACTTAGCTACTTCTTGCCCTTACCATATCTTACCCTACCATACCTTATATATCAGTGTTTATATCAGCACTTTGTTAAGGATCACATCTTTTGGAGTGTAATGCCAGTACTGCAACCTCTCCTTCTGAGACACAGTTTAGGACTTTACAATTTAGACACACTGTCAACATCTCTACATGGCTCTAACATATTCTTTTTCGACTAGAGCTGGTGACTACAGTGTAGTCTTCTAAAGAGACTCACTCACTCACTCACTCACTTACTCATATGCCAATCTGCTTAATCCTACTCGGGGCACAGGGGAGGCTGGAGTCTCTCTCAGGCGACACTGGGCTGATACCATGAACTGCTTGCAAGACCATCACAGGGCCAATACACACACACACACACACACACACACATACACACACACATAACCATTCACATTCTCAGCTAAGAGCAATTTGTAACAGCTAACGTGCATGCTTTGGACTTTGTGAGAACACCATAGTACCTGGTGAATGGGGAAAACATGTAAACTCCATACAGAAATGCCCTTGCTGAGCCCAGGACTTGAACCCAGGACCTTCTAGAGTGAGGCAGACCAACCACTACGTTGCTAACCACTACGCCATTGTGTCACCTGTCTTCTAAATACAGCAACAGGTTATTGATACAGGCGACCCAGTGGTTCTTGTCACTAGCAGGCCATTGACAAGCATTTAAAGTAAATAAATAGGCCATTATTTTGTATCACACAACAAGATACACACAGACCAGAGAATAAAGGAATGTAAGATATTATTGATGTGTGACTCGAAATATGTAACAGATTAGTAGTATGCTGTCTGTTTTTACCTAGAGCTTAATCTACATTAAGTGAAACTTTAAAAGGAATAGAGAAGCCAAAGAATGGTCATTTTCCCTAATCTCAGGGTCCGAAAAGAACTCTGAATTAAAACAAGACAACGAAGACTCAGCATGCTGTCAGTGCAGCCAGGGAGTTGGAGCTTGTTAAAGCGAGGGACTTTGATGATATGGTGAGTCTGAGAGCTTGGTTTTAATGAATTTGCAGGGTGAAAACAGGAAAGAAGACATTACCTTCTGCATATTACTGAGGGGTATTGTAGTCATGCTTTTCACTGTAAGGACATTCAAGCTCTATGTACTAGTTCATGTATAAGAGGATGAAGAGATGGGCCTGCATGGGTTCCTGCCCACGGGAGAACATGCAAACTCCACACAGAAACGCCCACTTCAATCCTGGGACTTGAACCCAGGACATTCTTGCTGTAAGGTAGATGTGCTAACCATTACACCACCATGCCACCCAAAGGTCATACAGCAATTTACAATTTTTAGGTTGGTTGCATGGTTGAGATTAGCACTATGAAGGTGAATGGAACATTTCACATATTACCCTTGGGGGTTTATTTATTTGTTCATTGCAGGTGCAGCCATATAGCTCACAACACAACAATAAGATTATTAGAAAATACCCAAATTTTATCTTTCAGTTTAGGAAAGTAATTCAGAAGTTAAAAAAGTAACTTGCAAGTGGCAAAGATGGTCTACCAGTTTGACCAGTTTGGCTTGTATTTTAGAAGCTAGTAGCTGGTCAGGTCATGCTGGGCCTGTAGGGTTGGTATATATTTCTACTGTAGCTATGTACTTTGTGTTATACTATCACACTACTCTGCTACACACTACCAGGAAACATGGGAAGGATTGCTGTGGGAAGGATTGTATTTTCTGTGAAAATCAGTGACAAAGTCCTGTAGCAAAATCATTTTTATGATTTCTTATGATTGCATGAAGTTACAAATTTGTAGGCTGTTATGAGCACCACCAATGAAGATCAATAATGGCCACTTATAGTACTGGAGGACCATCTTGTAGCTCAATTAATTCATTTCTCTGAACCCAGTAAGTATGAAACAAAGATATTGTTTAGTGTAGAATCAGGACTGAGATTGGGAATGGCTGCTACAATACAATCATATATTGTACAAAACATCAGTGATTGTACTATAACCCCAGTGAACATATATATATACACACAGACACACACACATGCATATATATATATATGTATGTATGTATATATATAAAT
>JBCNYH010000027.1:31570515-31597291 GCA_039654325.1 Tandanus tandanus | reverse complement strand
TGGAAAAAAGAGAGCACTTCAGGGATCCCATTTACCTCTTAAGACCCCACTGTCCACATGTGGGGACATCAAATTTCTTCCCAATTATATTGTGTATATATCTTGGTATGAGGACCATTGGGTATTATTCTTTTGCCAAAGTTCTTCCTGTTGGAAGACCAAGACTAGTTTAGTAGTAAGCTGGTAGAAAGATGCAGAAGCATTGTGGAGAAGACATGTAATACTGGGGTTTGGGTCTTAGGAGGTTAAAAGTGGCCTCTTAATTAATTTTTTTTTTTTTATGAATGTAAATATATTCTGTTTAGGGATATTCGGTACAACTGAAATAGCATATTATGACAACATATTAATCATATTATGGATTCTACAAGGCATACTATGCACAGACACACATCAGTCTCAGACAGTCACACACAGTGGTGCGGGAAAAATAAATTAAACAAAACGTGAAAATCACAGGAGATCAGCACTTCCTGAAATGAGTCCATTTCATACCAACAACCATCCACCCTTCCTTCCATCCATTATCTATACCGGCTATTTGTCAAGGTCGCTGGGGATGCTCAAGCTAATCCCAGCTGACTTTGAGGTAAAACTTGAACAGATCACCACTCTATTGTAGGGAAGATTACACTTCTCACCATTGTAATATTTGATGTGAACATTAACTGAACCTTGTGACTTGTACCTGTATCACACACACACACACACACACACACACACACATACACACACACACACACTTTTAGGCAGTGCCTAAGTATTTATATTATTAACATATTTTAATCATAACACTGAAGCAGGTCTGTACAGAAATTAAAATGAAATAACAAAAGTAAACTGCACCCCATAAGGGTATTTTAGTATATTTTATGGGAAATACAAGAAGAAAAAAAACCTAAATTTTGATTTTTATCAATTTTATTTACAAGATTTCCACCATTACACTGAGGCAGGTCAGGTGAGCTCTGCAGTTTTAACCAGCTAACAGCTCTGCGTAGCTAACGATATCCATTCTGTTTACCCTACTCATTCAGAAACGATGGGAAACCCCACACCCTAATGGTGTTTTGGTACATATTACATGAAATAGAAGAAAAAAAAACATTATAATGTGATTTTTAAGGTTTATTTTTCCACTTGACAGCGTGAAGTGACTACACTGCTTGTACATACAGTAAATGTAAATAAACACTCCAAGTGACCATGACTGTGAGTCAGCTCTTTGGCATTATCTTCTCAGAATAATGACTTATAATTCTGAGATAGCGAGCCAATCAGATCACGCAATTCTAGTGTAGTATATACTAACATGGATTAGTATATATGACATGGGAGCAAAATAATTGGATTGGACAGCAAAAAGGTCCTGGGTTCATGCCCTGTGCTCACCAAGAATGTTTCTGTTTTCCTCCTGTGCTTGCATGGGTTTACACTGGGTGCTCCAGCTTCCACATTCCAAAGACATGCACATGAGACTAACTGGGAACTAGGTACCCCTATGCACAAATGTGAGTGTGAATGTGAGTGTTTTTTGTCTGTGTGTGTGCGTGTGTGCGTGTGCGTGTGCGTGTGTGTGTGTGTTGCCCCTGAAATAGATTGGCCAGCTGTTTAGGTTGTACCCTGTACCCTTTGCCCGAAGTCAGCTGGGATGGGCTAAACAATAAAACGGTTCAGAAAATTTAATGAAATTAAAGTTCCCCTGTAGTATATCCTAAAAAATATTCTCCAGAGGTGAGGAGGACACCACTGAATGGAACATCAGGGGGACTACTCAGGGATATCCACCTCACTTTCAGCAAAGAATTGTTAATTATCTTACTACAGCGGCGCCTTCCAAGGAGGGGCATGCATTAGTCAGGAAGTGAACAGTCATGTTGATGTGTTGGAAGCAGGAAATATGAGCAAGTGTAAGGATTTGAGTGTCTGTGAAAAGGGTCACACTGTGTTGGCTAAACAACTGGGTAAATTCATCTGAAAACACAGCATATCTTTTCAGGTGTACCTGGTATGCAGTGATTACCTACCAGGACGAGCAGTGAGCTGGCAAGAGAGGCATGGGTGCCCAAGGCTGACAGATGTGCGTGCGATAAATTAAGACTAGTACGTCTGGTCTGATCTCACAGAGGAGCTCCTGTAGCACAAACTGCTGAAACTATTAGCGCTGGCTATAATAGAAAGGTGTCAGAACACATAGTGTATTAGAACTTGCCCTGTATGAGGCTGCCTAGCCACAGACCTGTCAGGTGGTGTTATTGTTCTTTGTGATTGGTATATATCATTGTCTCAAAGGCTAAATTCACTTTTTTACTGTACCCAATACGAATACAGACAAACTTCACCTGGGTTAAACACTAGGTTATGCCTTTACATCCTTTTTGTCTTTACTTGAGTTTATACTGGACTTGTATAAACAGAGTTAGGCAAAAATGATGTTGTTGTTTATATAATTGTGGGGTAGAGATGTGGGGATTTTTAGGACTGAGAGATCACGAAACTGAATGACATCATTGTGTTCTCACTGGAAATGTGCAGGCACTTGAATGGATTTCCTGTTCAGCCTATCACAAAAGTTCCGGGGTTGCATTTTTGTTTTATTTATTGTGTTCCTTTTGTTAAAACAGCTTTTAATGTCACACTTTGTGCGGACGTCACTAAATCTGCCTTCTATCGATATGCCATTAAAATTAAGTGTCAACAGGCTTCTATGTATCTGTAAGTATATTACATAGTGAGGGAGCAAATGTTTAATTCGTTCTTGCTTTATTATTTTAGGATTTTATGTTCATTGTAAGGGGCCAGAGGGCTTGTTTGTATGAAACTAGGTGTGGGTGTGTCCTTATAGTTAAGTTCCTGTCAATTTTAATTTAGGTCTTATTAGTAAGCGAGCTATATTTTGTATTTAAAAATAATTTTGTAATACCCATGTTATGTCATGCTATGAGTGTATTTATTTTGGTGACCAAACACATTGTGTGTTTAATGAAGCACTCTGTCATCATACTTTCTGAACAAACTTCCTGTACAATACGAAATATCAGACGTTGTTTATACATGTGAAGATAAGTGAGGCTGAACAAAATACATAGGCAGACAAAATCTAAAGCTGCAGAATTCTAACTGAACAGCAAGTATTTGTTGATTTTGGAACGGAAAAGGTTGCAACATAAATTTATGACTTCGAGGGAATATCAATTACTTCAAGTATTGAATAAATCCCACATTTTTTCATTTTGTATAATTTTTTCAGATATCAACAGAAACATTACAATAGAAGTTATTAAAAGATGTTGTCACACAGGTGACACAGGTGAAAGAAGGACAAACATACAATGTGCAGATTAAGAGATTTTGATAAAAGAGTTTAGGCTGGCAAATCTAAATCACAGTTCCAGGTAAAAAACTATAAACATGCAGATTGAAATTTGGGGATCAAGAATGTCTTAAGTGAGCGTTCAACTTTGTTTCTCAGGTCCGCACCCCTCCCAATGTACCAAGTATTCCAGGCCCCCAGTCCTCTGCCTCGAGTCAAGCAGTGCTGTTATTGTGCAGGCAGGTTGTCTTGTAATTTTGTGAGGGTCCAGGTTCTGGTGCTGAAGTGAGGGGCTAGTGGCCTGGGAGTGATAACATTAATTCTTTGGAAAATTTTGTATGGCCCAGTGTAGTGAGGATTGAGATCATGGCATCTAGACATGTTCTTCATGTTACAGGTGGAGAGCTCTACCTTGTCTCTGGGCTGGTAAACAGGTTTGTTTTTAATGTGTGGCATTTTCTCTGTGGCATTTGATTGCTTCTTCAGTGTGCTGATGGGCTTACTCCCACACTTGCTTACTCCTTTTAAACCAGACATCCATGGCTGTTGAGTCTGTGGGAGCGGCAATTCAAAGGAAAAAAGCTGGCTGAAATCCACACTAAAAGCACACAGGAAGCACTGGAAGGGGATGAGGAAGGTGGTAGAGCGGCGTAGAGAATTCTGGGCATACTCCACCCAGGGAAGGAAACATAGCCATTCAACACAGACTGCACTCAGGAATCGGCTGATTTCCTGGCTGGCATGCTCCACTTGCCCATTAGCCTCAGGGTAGTACCCAGATGTAAGGCTGACCAATGTGTTTTCCAAAGAAACCTTTCACAGCCGTGAGGTTAACTGGAGCCTAAAGTGACTCACAATGTCCTCAGAGATGCCAGAATTATAGTTGAAAGGACCTTTTGCTGTTTCAAAGGCTGTGGGGAAGCCAGGCAGAGGGACAAGACATAAAATGCAAGAGAATCGGTTCCATATGACGAGCATGGTGGTATAACCCTTTGACTCTCAGCGTTCAGCAATGAAGTCGAGGGTGAGCTCAGACCAGGGGAGCTGAGGAACTGGAAATGGCACTATTTTGCCACTGGGCAGGATACATGGCACCTTTGTCTATCTGTGGCCACCAGAATTTTCATTTAATGACATATGTGGTGTGATTGAAGGCCATGGTGACCAGTGGATGGTAATGTGTGTCCCCAGGAAATGAGTCGAGTTCTGAGGTTTGGTGGCACAGAGGTGT
The DNA here is from genome assembly GCA_039654325.1 of Tandanus tandanus. Taxonomy (NCBI): domain Eukaryota; kingdom Metazoa; phylum Chordata; class Actinopteri; order Siluriformes; family Plotosidae; genus Tandanus; species Tandanus tandanus. The sequence goes on along the minus strand of JBCNYH010000027.1, from coordinate 31,592,747 downwards.
TCTCTGGAGGGCATTCAGGTGAGACATGGTAGAGTAACGTTCTCCTAATTGAATTTCTATTCTATGATTTTGAGAAAGCATGTGCTGTTTGCTGGGAGAATGTTTGCTGGCTTGAGGGGCTCATCGTATGGTTAAACTGTGTGGGTAGGGATCCAGCTGTGAGACTGGTGGAAGAGACGAGGCAGAAGTAGGAAGAGAAGGAGCTGTGCTTTGACTATTGATGGCATGGCCTTGGCGAGCTGCTGAAGCTATACCTTGATGGCTTCCATGCACTGGTGGTGCTCACCAACAATTTGCCATTGACTGTTTAGCACCTGCAGGCATACAGTGGAGTCTGCTGCATCAGATGTGGTGAAGTATTCTATCACACAGGTGAATGGGAAAGCGGTATGAGGATGCAGTGTGCAGATTAAGAGGTTTTAATAAAAGAGTTTAGCAGACAAAACCAGATCACCGTCCCAGTACAAAACTGGGTCATATACCACCTGAGTGAAAATGTTTGTGGGTTTTTTTTTGTGTATGTTCAGAGTGTTTCCCTGTTTGTACTTGACCGTGATGAACACACACACACACACACACACCACACCAGCCCAGTAGATCTATCCGTGACCCCGATCTGATCTGGCAGCAGTTGAACTTCTTCCGCGGTGGAGTGTAAACACGTAATGTTGTGCTGAGAAACTGATCCCAAATCAGATACAAACGTAACCAACAGGTTCACTCACACAACGCATGCGCACTCCGCTTATTTTGCTTTCGACTCGATTCCTAACGTTAGCTAGTTAGCTTGTCTGTTGTTTGGTTTTGTTTCCCGTATTAATTTACACCTCGTTTGCGACTATTCTTCATTTTTAGGGCTTTTGTTTTACAAACGGTGTCATGGGAAGCTGACCTCGCTAGCTAAGTCGCTAGTTATAGTTAGCATCATTGCTAATACACTGACTGCGGGGCGTAACATCAAGTTGTTTACGTATGGCTGTCGAAGCCAACTAGTTATTTTATATATAAGTTATCCTTTAAAGGGTTTGCTGAATAATCAAAATGAAATGGATATCGTAGTTAGTTTCTATGAAACAACAGCTTCAATTCTTGAGATCTCGATATTACCTTCAGCTGGTTCCATCAAGCTAGCAATACAGAGTGGTAACTCAAGCTAAGCAAGGGTAAACTCATGTTAGCTTACCTTGGCTAGCTAGCAGTAATGATATGAAGGGATAATGCTTAGTGCTAACAAAACATGTGTAGCTAAACATGACATTAAAATGAGCTAGTTGCCATTTTTATACCTTAACATTCCTTTGTATGGATCTGATATAGCTTGTATTTGTTTATGATAATGTTATGATATGATGTTATGATTGTCAGAGACGAGACAACTTCTGACAGTTTTGTGGCAGAGGTATCTGGGGTTCCCCCCCATTAATAGATTATTTATTTGTGCTTTGAGTAGATGGAGAAGCCTCCTTTCAAGCAGACCCAATTCTGTGGCGCTTGGGCAATGAAAGAGAGATTGGGAACTGGTGGCTTTGGTCATGTTTATCTCTATCAGCATCAGGTGTGACATTTGGATTATTTACCTGTCTTGATTGTTCCTCTCCCTTCAACACTGAACTACTGTTGAACTGCATCTAATTCTAATACTGTGTTGCTTTCACTTTATCTATCTATCTATCTATCTATCTATCTATCTATCTATCTATCTATCTATCTATCTACACACACACAAAACAGAACCTTCTGTATTTGTTGTGTATAAACAGTTAATCAAAACCATCCAAATAAATGAGTTATGTAGTTGTGTTTTTGTACAGGAAACTTCTGAGAAAATTGCTGTGAAACTCTGTCGACTTGAACTCAACGCGAGGAACAAAGAAAGATGGAGCCGAGAGATCCAGATCATGAAAAAGTATATTTATTTAGTATATACTACATGGGAACAGCATGATCTGTTTGGTTTGCTAGCTTGGTACTGTATAATTAACAATTATTCCCGAAAGGCAAGGTGGTTGTTGATGTCATCCACTGAGCCTGTTTTATTATATACTACATAGGAACATAAACAAAAAAGCACACTAAAATTCGATTTTTATAGATTATTTAAAAAACATTTAAATCATGGCAGGTGTATGAGAGTGTAATGGCATCTTTTTCAACCCTTTTCAGAGGTGGAAAGCTTTCAAGACCGAGTAATTCTCTGTCATACGAAAGACAAATTTTATAATTGTTTTATTATTCATTTAAACTATTTTAAAAGTAGACAATCATGTTACTGTGTTGCACATGCCAGGCGTACAATAATCATTTAACTTATTCGATGGAAACAGTGGAATAATTTAGTCATCCCATTGCAACGATGCAATACCAAGAATTATTTTACGGCTTTCCACCAATCAGAAAGCAGAAAATCTTTTGAATGAATAATGATGTTTTTTTAATCCACTGGTAGTGAATTAATCCGGTTTCATCGTTCCTAAGTGATATATACCAATAAACCCCCCACACAACACAAGCTCAGGAGAATGCCTGAATCAAACAAAAATGTAAAAATAAACCATAAATTCACATTTTAGTTTGTTTTTATTTTGTTCTATAGTAGTATATATATTAAAACAATTCGCCTCAGTATCGGTGGATACCACTGAGTAATCTCCTTGACCTTCAGTCCCAGGGGTTATTCATTGATATCCACCTTGGCTCTTAGCGAATAATTGTTATACATACAGGAATTAGAAATATAAGTGCTGATTAACTTTTGAAAGGTTGCAATACTGAGCTTCTCTTTGTAGGTTGAACCACCTGAATGTGGTGACAGCAAGAGAGGTACCTGAAGAAATGAAGCACATTGCCTTGAATGACTTGCCTCTTTTAGCCATGGAGTACTGTTCCAAGGGAGATCTTCGTAAGGTGCCCTGATGCATTGCTTTTGTTTTGCTTCTCTGCAGTCTGCAGTACTTCTGGTCATCATAATCAGCCTTGTGAAAGGTCTCTCTTTTTCTGTTATTATATTTGATCTCTCTTTTACTGTAGTTATTAAGCAAACCTGAGAATTGCTGTGGACTAAAAGAAAGCGAGGTGCTATCCTTACTCAACGATGTCGGTAATGTATTCCATTTGACCTAACACTTTCCATGTTGTGCAGTATTTTTCTTTAAATTTGTGTGGGACTAAAGTCATTATTGTTTAACAGGTTCAGGAATTCAGTATCTTCATGCAAACAAAATCATCCATAGAGACTTAAAACCAGAGAATATTGTACTTCAGGAAATCAACGGAAAGGTAGGTCTATGTTTGTTTGTTTGTGAATAAAGTAGAAACGCATGTAAAATGCACTTATTTTGGGTTTTGGTCTTTTTAGCTTGTCCACAAGATAATAGACCTGGGCTATGCAAAAGATCTGGATCAAGGGAGCCTTTGCACATCATTTGTGGGCACTCTGCAGTACCTGGTGAGTCCTTTTATAGCAGTAGTCACCGACTCTGTTCCTGTTGATCTACCTTCCTGAAGACTTTGACACCAACCCTACTCATGCCCACCTGACCATCTGATCATTGACTTAAGAAGTTCTTCATTAGCTAAAAGGTGTGTGTTAGAGACAAAACCTGGAGGAAGGTAGATTTCCAGAAACAGGGTTGGTGAACACAGTTTATAGTGTCTTGGGTCTAGAGATCACTCAGAAAACTGGTTTTAACCTGGAGCGAGATTTGGTGTATTTTATTTATACACCCCCCAGTCCAGGCCCCTTACATTTACACTTACTTTTACAGCATTTGACGAATGCCGTTTTCCGTAGTGACTTCACAGTAGATGTGCACCTTTAGTTTTTCTAAACCCCCCCCCCCCCAAAAAAAAAATTACTGTTTAAAAAAAAATCTTTTTACAGGTCTCAGATAAACAAATGATGAGAACTTCAGTCATTTCATGACTCATCTAAAGATAAACAGATCGCATTTCAACTGAATGAAAGAGATCCGGTATCTAGACAAAGCATCAACTTTTTCTTCTTTTTTTTTTAAACTACTTCCTTTATAACCCTAACTTGCTCTATCCCTCGGCTTGGCTAGTCATAGCAAGTCTGTTTCTCCTTCCTTTGTGTTCAGATTGTTATACAACCCGTTATATGCCTCTTCCTTAGCTTCCTACCTCTCTTTTCACCTTGCGCCACATCTCTTTGTATTCCTGGCTACTTTCTTCATCTCTCCGTTTGTCCCACTTTTTTAAACTAATCTCTTCCCCATGATGCTTTCCTGAACATCCACCACCAAGTCTCCTTGTTCTCGTTCCTTTGTCCAGATGTTTTCCTTCACCTTCTTAGCCTTCACCTTTCTCCCACATCATAACTGCTCTAGCTGTCCAGTCATCCAGCATCCACTTGCTGCTACCCAATGCTTGTTTTGCTTCCTTTCTGATTTTCTCTTAGCAGTCTCCCTAGTTTAGTTCCCACCATTTGATATTTGGTTCACTTCTTTCTCTCCTCTAAGCCATTGTACAGTCATCCTCTGTTATCCATTCCATGCTGTCTATTGGTGCTATTCCCTTTCATCACCTTACAGTCATTAATCTCCTTGCGGTTGTGTTTCCTGCATAAGACACTCTGTCAATCTCTGTTCCTCCCTCTTTAAAAAATGTGGCTTGCTGACTACCTTTTCCATTCTTTTTCACAAAATCTACCACATCTGCTCTTCCAGACAAAGCAACAACAGTGGAAAGGCCAATATTAAGAATAATATACTATTCCTCACTTTTTTTGGGCTGCCGGTAGTGAAGCTGGAGCAATGCATGGGGACCACCATCATCATCCGTCGTCACACTTAGTTGTGACCCCCTTAACTTATTTTAACCGACTTTTACAGAATCTTGTTTTCATTATACTATTGTGCACTTCCTATGGTTTCTAGTGATTTTTTTTTTTTGTGGGGTTTTCCTTAATTTGTTAGTTCATTTTAATATTAGGAATTTTTAATGCTTGTTGAAATAAGCAGTGTAGGTGACACGTCATCTCTGGAAGAATCACATTAAAGTTTTCCTTTAGTCTCCTAAATAAACTTGGTATAAAAAATGTATAATAAGTGAATGTATTATTTTTATTATTATTATTAATAATTTTTTTCATATAACTAGATAATTAGAGACCACAGGAATAGAGGTCAACTATCTGTCATTATTGTTTTTTTTTTACTTATGTAAATTAAACAAAGTCATGCTGATTGTGTTCCCTATAAATTCTGTGTTCTTACAAAATAATGAGTAGTGATATAGTACTGGACCAATAAACAGTAATAAATCGAGCAGTTGTATCAACATAATCCTTTCTAAAAGCGTTGACATTTTAAAGAACTGCTGGTTAAACAGTAACTTCTGGTTTGTTTTAGGCCCCAGAGTTATTTGAGAGCAAACCCTACACAGTCACTGTGGACTACTGGAGCTTTGGCACGATGATTTTCGAGTGTATTTGCGGTTTCCGTCCATTTCTACATAACCTGCAACCTGTGCAATGGTATGTGGCAACTTACCATGACTGTTAAACTGAAGCATGACTGAAAATTTAAGACTTCTAAACATTCCTTTTTTCTGTAATGTAATTGTCACTTACCTTTGTTGTGTCTGGAATGCTGATATTGCTCATATCGCCCGGATGTTATGTAAGGAATAAAACAGGACTCTGCTCGTCATCAGGTGCCACATCATACCACCCCACTGATGGGTATTTCCACATATTCAAAAGTGTCTTAGACATCAGAAAGTTTTATTAAGGAAAGAAACATTTTTAACCAGTTTATTATTATTGATTGTTGTGTTAACGTTACCATACGTTCACACCAAACAAAACAGTCGGAAGTCATTCCCTAGATTGAATATGAATAGGATTGAATATGATTATGATCATAATTGTGCATTATTTTTCTTTATCGATTGACCTCTACATTTAAAATATTTCATGAGTTTAATTTAAAACCAAATTTTTAAATTCGCCTGATCTCAAGATTGTCTGTTAGAAAACGTAAAGAAACAGTTCAGAGAGGCTACGACAGCATATTGGGGTTACATTAAAAGGGGGGAAATGGAAAAATGTGAGATTTTATAAATAGAACCATAATATTAGGAAAATAGAATTGTGATAAGAGAATAAAGTATAAATATATAAATAAAGCTAATATTACGAGAGTAAAGTCATGTTGTTATGAGAATAAAATCAGTGTTACAAGAATAAAGTTGTAATGTTACAAGAAAAAGAGCCGTCATTTTATGAAAATAAAAATTGTACACTTGCAGGCGTAATCAGTAGAAAAAGGCGAAAATCAGAAGAGAAGCTTGCTGCCTGCATGAAAATGAGGAATGTGGAGCAAGTTGTAAAGTTATACTTTATTATGGGATGCACAAATAATAAAAACCTGGCATGTCGGCACCGCATTATCATGAGTATCAGGACATACAGTTTTCTTGTCATCTCGCCTGTTCTGTTTGATAGATTCACTTGAAATATAAAAGTTTTTTCTCCCCTTAAATGTTGACTTTATTCTCATAACATTACAAGTTAGTTGTAACATTACAACTTATTCTCATAACATTATGACTTCATCCTTGTAATGCTATAACTTATTCTCAGAATCACAGAATTTTTTTCTTACTATGGCCCTAATGCACCATCATAGAGAAACGGGTATGGATCCTTTTTTTTAATTCAGTGTATTTTGTGTTAACAGCAACATTGAATACACAGATGAGCTCTTTCTTTTTCTCTTTCTGTTGTCTTCAGGACTGTTGAGATGGCCTGAATTTGAAAAAAAAAAAAAAACTCTTTACATTACAAAATGTTTAGTATTCTAGAAAATCCAGATGACTTGTTTGTACCTTTTGGTAGGTGTGACGGTGAAACATACAGTGGCTTGCAGAAGTGTTCCCACCCTTTTTTCCTGTTTTTTTTTTTTTTTTGCCTTATAAGCTGAAACTTAACGATGCAAAATATTTGTTATTGTGAAGCAAATAATAATTAGCACACAAAAACCCTGAGTGTGCATCCATTAAGCCCAGCTTTGTACAGCTTAGGGTGGTCCTATGGACAGATACATCAGTGTCGAATGTGGAGCTTTCCAGCTCATTTACAGTTACCTTTGGTCTCTTTGTTGCCTGCCTGGTTAATGCCCTCTTCGCCTGTTTTTTTTTTTTTTACTAGGACAATTTTGTTTGGGCCCATTACATAAAATTTAAGCAAAATATCAATTTAGATTACAGGCTGGAAAAATAAAAATGTTACGTTAAAAATGATATGTTACCACATCCTATTTAGAGGATGTTACACAAACCTTCCAGAGAAAAACGTAGTGTTTGTGTTGGGTAAATAGTCCATCTTTGGTAAATTGTCCATCTTCTCTGGAAACTTGCTTGAGGTCAACAGTTTACGAACACTTTTAAATAACATGGATGTCATGGCATTATTGAGGTACAAGTCATTTCTACAAGTTTTTCTGTGATAGAGTGCTTAAGTACTTCGACTGTACACACACACACAAGCATGCTGCATTTACACCCTCATTACTAACAAATGATAGTTATTGTATATATGTTTTCTGTACGGAGCTCCTCTATGCCTGTTCTCATCAGTGTGTGGGTTTTACTTAAAAATTTCAAACTGACACTGCGAAAAAGGATTTTATTGATATTATCGCTAGACAAGTACAGCTGATTTGTTTTTGTTGTTGCTTGTGTAGTGACTGTGAATTAATTACCAGGATTCAGGAATATATTCTATGTAGCTGTGAAGACATCCAGAAAATAATATGCACATATAAAAAAGTGATCTGATGTATGAAAACTAATTATTATGTGTTATGATTTGTGTATATTATGCATTTTGAGTACAATATATGTAACCAGTTTCCAGAAAAGTTAACTGACTCATTATATACAATTAGAGTAATGGTCTATTTTTTGTACTTTTGTGAGATAAATAAAGGTTTACGTGAATGAAAATCACATATTTTGTTTTTTATTGCAATTTAGAAAATATCCCAACTTTTCTGGAAGTGGGGTTAGTAATAAAACATGGTTCAGTATTGTCAGTTGAAGTGTACACATGGGGGATTATGAGGACATTCAATTGATTTATAAAGAGCTGTATAACATTAAAAAAAAAAGGAGTTACTGATACAGCAGCATTTGCGTCAATTCAGTCTTTATTTTATTCTAGTTATTGTTTGATATATGCACGATTCCACATTGGTGCAGCCATAATATTTTAAATAAATGGACCTGTTTGTTGATGGAATTTTTGGAATCTTAAACTAGCAACACTTTTGTGCATCTGGTCTTTGTAATAACATTTTTTATTATTGTTCCCTAGGACAAGCAAAGTACGTAACAAAGGCCCAAAGGATATCATGGCTGTAGAGGATATGAATGGTGAAGTCAGGTTTTCAACTCACCTCCCTTACCCCAATAATCTCAGCAGGTAACAGTATGCTTGGCCTTTAAGTCTTACAGTTATACAAGGTGCTTAACATCTTTTATCTGGATGTCCATAATCCTAAGAGTCAAAGTGAGTGATGTTTATTATACTTTACCTTTAGCACACTGTTGGAGCCTTTGGAGGGTTTGTTACAGTTGATGCTAAAGTGGGATCCAAGTCAGAGGGGAGGAGTACCACACACGGAAGCCAAGCAGCCACAGTGCTTCACACATCTTGAAGACATACTGAACATGAAGGTCAGTTGTCTGCACTAAACCCCTACATGTGTGTTGTATTGTATAATTAGTAGGGCTGGGTATTGGCACAGATGCCTTGATTCTGTTTGATTCTGATTTAACAGCAATCGATTTAATAACTAAACATATAGAAAATACACTGCCCAACTAATAACAAAAAAAAAGTATTTTCTTGGAGAGCCTTTAGCCTTGATCACAACATGTAATTTCCATGGCATTGTTGCTCCAGTTGGTCAGGTCAAGGCTCAGCAACATTAATGTGGAAATAAAATGAAGTCAGCTGATGACCTGAATGTACTGAATGAGCAGGTTATCACATCAATGGACTTTTTCTTCCCTGATGGCACGGATATAAAATGGGGTCTAAAATAATGAAAGAGTTGTTCAGGGAGCACGAGGAATCATTTTCACATATGTATTGGCACCCCAGAGTCCTGACCTTAACCCTATTGAAAGTTTTTGGGATGTACCGGACAAGACTTTATGGAGTGGTTCAGTTTTTCCCTCATCTATTCAAGACATCGGTGAAAAATGAATTCAACACTGGATGGAAATAAATGTTATGTTGCTTAAGTTTGTTGAAACAATGGCATGACGGTTACGTGCTGTAAGCAAGGCTAAAGGCGCAACAACAACATATTCATGTGTGCAACTTTTTTTTTTTTTGCTGAAAGTCTTTTCTATTACATGGTTTATGGTAATTAGTTTGAGCCAATTAAATAAGTACAGAACTTGTCTTTGGGTTATTTAGCGATTTAATGATTGTTTATGTAAATGTAGGGGGAAAGTATCATACATTTTCTGCTGTTTATATGTTTGTTGTAGGTTGTGTACATCTTGATCATGACTACAACGGGCGTTCATTCTTTCTGTCTGAGGAAGCTTCTTTACTTCCTTCAGGAGTCTTTGTTTTTTTTAATTTTTTGTTTTTTGCTTGAGCAATCTTGCCCAATCATTTGCCTTTTGTAAATATAATAATGGAGAATTAAAAGCATTCAGCCTCTAGTAGCTGTCACTTACATGTAAATATAGGGGAAAGTTACATACTTTTATTCTTTTTCTGCTTTTGACAGCTTTTTCACCGAGTTGCCATGCAGCACCGTTGCAAAACAACACATTTAACGTTCACCAGTCAGGCAAATCTGCTGACTGTATGGCCAGAACAATGCTTTTCTATAGGTTCTCATACAGCTCCGGGATTATGACTTCACTCATCTGTTTGTGGCCTAGGATGGCATATCATAGGATGGCTTTCAGAACATTGAGCATGTAACAGAATTCTTCATTGCTTCATCGCTATAGTGCTGTACATCATTGCCAGTGCTCTATAAGGGAGCTTGCATTAGCCATGATGAACACTAAAGGATTCCTCAATGCGTTTGCAGCTCATTAAAAGTTAACAGATAGTGACATCTAAAGGAGGAACCAGTAATTGCCTTTAATTCTAGAAAGAACCCATGTAGTTAATAGAAAACCACTCACCCAAAAAGTGCATATTGACCTGAAAGATTGCAGCTCAATACTGAATCAGACAGATTTGATCGAGGGAAAAAAAATGCACGTCCTTAATAATTAGAGAATATTTCCAGCAGTTGGCCCTCTTTCAGTAATACAGTATATATGTTTGTTGTAGGTTGTGCACATCTTGAACATGACTACAACCGGGGTTCATTCTTTTCGTCTGAGCCCTGAGGAGACTCTTCACTCCCTGCAGCAGAGCATTGAAAATATGACAAAAATTGAACAAGGGAATCAAGAGCTTCTGCAGGAGACAGGAGTCATGCTGGACCCGAGAAAGCCTGCAGCACAATGTGTTCTGGATGGAGTCGTAAGTGTTCTCGGTTTTCTGTTATGTCTTTGTGTCTTTCTGTTTGGCTTGTACTTCCCATCTGATTCACTATGGGTTTTTTTTCCACATTTGTGTATCAGAGAGGATGGGATAGCTACATAGTGTATCTATTTGACAAGAGCCAAACCAAGTACACTGGGCCATTTACTGCAAGGCCTCTTCCAGAGAGTGTGAACTTCATCGGTGTGTATAGAAAGAATTTCTGATATTTGCCATTTTGTGGTATATGGAACTAATTATTCATTTTATTCTGTGTTATTTGTGCTGGGTATAATTCAAAGAATGCTTTTGATAAAGTAAAGTAATAAAAGGACAAAAATGTCAAGTGTTTTCACCTTTACATTAATGTCATTTAATGATTCCTATGCACAAGCATTTGTCAGTATATCTTATGTATATCCACGGTTTCTCTTGTTGTTATGTCTTTATTTATCATTTGTCAGTGCGCGAGACCAAGACCCAGCTTCCCTTGAATGCTCTCAAGAAGGTTTGGGGTGAGGCAGTGAGCTACATCTGTGGCCTCCGGGAGGACTACAGTCGCCTTTTCCAGGGTCAAAGAGCTGCCATGTATGTCACTTTTAGGATAACATGATCTATACCTGGTTAATTAAGGGTTATGTTTCCTTCTCATTGCCTGATTATCTTTTTTCTCTTCATCTTCTTGTATACATTTCTATAGGTTGAGCCTTCTTCGGTACAACACCAACCTCACTAGATACAAGAATCTGATGTTTTCATGCTCACAGCAGTTGAAGGCCAAGCTTGATTTCTTTAGGAGTAGTATCCAGTATGACCTGGAGAAATACAGTGATCAGATGCAGTATGGAATATGTAAGTCCTGGAATTATTTCTTTTTTTATTTCCCTTGAAAGGCCACATTCAATATTTTTACTTTCAGTTTTTATTTGAATATTTTTCCATTTGCTGTTAAACTCAGGTTGTCCAGAAAATACAGTATATAAAGTATTTCTTTTATAAACATTTATGTATTGAAGCATATATTAAAAGCTTTATTTATTCTGTGTAGCTTCAGAAAAGATGCTAAAGGCATGGCAGGACAACGAAGAGAAAGCTGCTGCATTTGGACAGGTACATTAAATTACATCTGAATTTGTAAAGCTGTGTTTCTTTTATATATATATTTCCTATATCTATAAAAAGTATTCACACCATGTCCAGGATTTTGTGATCAAAACCATGAGACCAAGATAAATAATTTCAGAACTTATTCTGTCTTTATTTTTGTGAACAATCTGTATAATTTAATTGGAAAACAAACTGCAGGGAAAAAATAAAAATAGTAAAAAGCTCAAATAATGTGGTTGCATAAGTAGGGGGTGTGGCTGTGTTCAGAATGAATTAATTAATCACATTCAAACTCATGTTACGTAGCGGCCAGTATACACCTGCCATTGAATAAAGTGACACTAATTAACTCCAAATAAAATTCAGCTGTTCCAGTAAAATTTTCTTGGCGTTAACTCAGTCACGTCTTACAGCAAGAGTCATGGTCCATAAAGAGATTACAAAACATCAGAGGGATCAATTAGGATAAGGGTACACAAAATTTACAAGCCATTACGTTTACCATGGAACACAGTGAAGACAGTCATCATCAGTGGAGAAAATATAACACTATAAAAAAAAAAAAAGAACTGGTCATCCCTCCAAAACTGATGAAAAGACAAGAAGAAAACTCCTCCAGAATGCTGCAATGAGGCCTACGGCAATGTTAAAGGACCTGCAGGAATTACTGGCAAGAAGTGTGTGTGTTCAACATGTGCCAACATCTCACGCATTCTTTATTTACCTGGGAATCATTTTCTTACAAAGAAAAACATTCAAGCCCAGCTAAAGTTTTCAAAAACTACACCAAGTCTCCCAAAAGCATGTGGCAGAATGTCTTATGGTCCGATAAGAGCAAGGTTGAAATTTTTGCCCCACACAACACTGCACATAGCCACGGTGAAGCATGGGGGTGACAGCATCATGCCTTGGGGCTTTTTTCTTTATCTGGAACAGGTTTTAGTCCAGGTGCAAGGAATAACATACAGTCCCAAATACCAGTCAGTTTTAGCACAAAACCTTTTACGACTCTTATAAGAAGATGAAGAGGATTTCCACCTTTCAGCACGACAACAACCCAAAGCACACCTCCAACCAGAGACCAGACAGGGGTGACCTGACAGATTTGGAGCACTTTTTTCAAATACTGAATGGTGTCATTAAATCAAAAAGTGCTTCAGCAAAGTATTTTATTGTAGTTTATTGGTGTGCATATTCATATTAACCAGGTTAATGCAAGTTTAAAAAAAAAAATTTTCTCCCTAAAATTTGTGTTTCAGAATTATTATAGATTTTTCTCCCCTAATTTGGTCATAGTCAGTTCCTACTTGTCAGGTAAGCCTCCCTTTCACACGCAAAAACCACCTACCGGGGAGGGGCAAGAGCAAGCACGTGCTTCCTCTAAGACACGTGGTACCTGCCATCCGCATCTTTTCCAAATGTAGCACACTCAGCTAATCACCCCTTGTTTGCATGAGCTTTCAGATGCTTGTGATTGGCTAGTGATTTAACGCTTGCTTAAATTACAGGGAAGCAAGCGTATGCCATCCCTCCCCTGAGAGCTCGACCAATCCATGATTTCCACTATGACGCTGGCACACCTTGTTGATGCGTCACTTGTGAGCTCCTAATATAATTTCTTGGTCTCATTTTTTGCCTCACAAAAACTTGCCATTTTAGCTGGGTACTGATATCCACCGTAGCCTTCAGTCTAGACTTGGAGGTAATAAGAGCAGGAGTGCAATAACCTTTTCTGTAGTGAAAATAATAATTGTGCTTTTTAAGGTTGCAGAGATTGGCCATCTAGATGAAGAGATTATGGCACTGCACTCTGAGATTGTTGAGCTTCAAAGAAGTCCTTATGCCCGACGCCAAGGGGATGTCATGGAACAACTGTAAATATTATTTTGCTCTTTGTCCTTAAAAACATGTTTATTTGTTTTCTTAACATTGTGTTCATTTCATTCTAGGGAGGAGAAAGCCATTGAACTCTACAAACAACTGAAAGCAAAATGCAAAAGTAAGTAGGGTTATGAATAAAAAAACTAGACAGAAGAGCCATTTTTACTGCTGATTAGCTGCTGCTGTAATGTGATACCAACCTTATGTTTGTATGTAGTGGGACATGTGCCTTCCTGTTAGCATTTGATTGGGCGACTACAGAAGTAACAGACTTTTTCTGTTGACTTTTTTATTCTTGTTCTTTACAGTGAATGACTCTCAACATGGCTACAGTGACAGTTCTGAGATGGTGAAAGTAATTGTTCAGACTGTACAGAACCAAGACAAAGTATTGAAGGATCTCTATGCACATCTCAGGTAAAGAATCAAAGTTATTAACAGCTTTTATGCTGTTTTCTCATCAGGGTTTGTGAAACTTTCCTGTCAGCCAGGTTGTTATATGTCTATTAGTGAAATGTTTTGGTGTCTAGACTAAATGACTAAATCCTGCAGGTGTCACCATTCGTTCTATAAGCAGCAGCAGCTTGAATGAAACGTGGGGCATTCCCAGTGTTTAAACACTGTGTGAGTCATACCTGTAAGGGGCATGCCAGTTTTGTAATGGTGGTCATCCTGTTCTCGTTATGTTTATCTTCTGGTTGTATTTGACGTCTTGGGACAACATGGTGTCATACCTTTCCAGCTTTAATCTACATACCTCTTCACAGCAAACACAGTGTTTGATTCATGTAGACAAAAATGGAAGTGCAGTGGAATTAGTTATTTTTTCCACATAGAAGAACATTTTCAGTGGAGACGGATTGCTCCAGGGTTCCTGAAAAACCTTTGGAGGTGAAAGCCATACATGAGATCTCCACTGGACCTTAAAGTGTACCTGTGGTGATTTGTATTACTAGCTCTTTACAACGATCGCGTATGACATTCGCGGTTCCGTCAGGCAGCATCAGTCCTTGCTTCTTGTCAAGTACGAGCAAGTGCTGCCACACTGCTACTACTACTGCTACTACTAGGCATGCGCAGCAACATGTTGCCTTTTTCATTGACTGTTCCAGCCCTGGTAGTGACACGAATTCGTTGTGCTGGAGACACCAGTCTAAGATAACACATTATTGGTCAGTGCTGAGCTTTGTCGCCAGGAAAATAGCGGAGTGCAAAGCATACGGCTGCACAAACAAGCAAAGAAATTGTGGAAAACATGACATCGGGACGGGCCCTACTCTGAAAACATTTTATTTCGGACACAATTCAGTAGTTTGCAAGGACTACTTCAAGCCGACCTGCTATCGGTGTGACCTTCAGACCGAGCAACTTGGCATGAAGCCCAAGCTTTTACATCTATAACTGGATGCTGTTCCTACGGAATTCCTTGACAAAAAGTTAAAGGATGACAACAGACAGGAGCAGCACCTCACCAAAAGGAACCAGTAAAAGCCAAGAGCCTTTAATATGTGAGGAGTTTAACAACTAAAATGTCTCTCACTGCTTGTTTACTTGCGCTGGAGAACCCGGCCCAAGGAGTTCACGTCACTTCCAGGGAAAAATGGATGTTCTGCATTGGTATTGTGCTTTTTATGGTCATTTATGTTAAGATAAGCTCTGTATCACTTAAACGTATTACATTACGCACAAATTATGCTGTAGGGATGACCAATACGGTACTCTTTAAGTGCATACAGGAAGTCACAAAAGACAACAAACATTGTGGAATTTGTTGACATTTTACCAGAAACCAGTGCACATGGATGAATATTTTCATTGTGAGTCACATGATCTGTAATCAGAGTACTAAACCACTCAGCTCAACAAGAACTGCAAACATAAATGCTTGTGGTTATCTATACAGAGGCTTTGTAAACAGAGCATTCAACATGAACATACTAATGGCCTGAGGAAAACTGTGCACAATACTCTGACAAAGGCCTAAATATCCATATGATTACACACTAAAGCATTTTCACATTTTAGGAAGAGAAGACATCTTGATATCAATTCTTTGAAGTGTGATAACATCTTTATAACAGATTAAAAATTCCAGTCACTAAGATTTATTACTATGACATAGTTGACATTGATACTGTACACTGTACAGCCAAAACCTGACTGTCAGTCATTACCTTTCGCGTAAGCAATGTGGAAGGCACTGTGACGCGCCGATTTTCGTTCCACAGGAAATTGTGTGTGAAGATTGTTTTGTTCTGCAAGAAATTGCTTCAACTTCCTGCAATAGCATGGCGAGCTGCCCAGGGTGTACCCTGCCTTTGCCCAGAGTTGGCTGAAATGGGTGCCAGCCTCCTCGCGACCCTAATTAAGATTAGGCGGTTCAAAAAATAATAATAAATAACGAGATCGCCGGTTCGAATCCAGGTTGATGCCGCAGCCATCCGCGAGCGGTAGTCCTAATACACATGCACAGCAGTTCGTAAAGAGCCGGGTGGCAGCAGCACACGCCCCTCTCTGGTTGGTGGCGGTCGTGTGATCTGGAAGTCAACACTTGATGGGTGGGAATTAGTTACGACTAAATTAGGTGAGAAAATGGAGAATGAACGGGCGATGAACGAATAACAAGTTCAACTTCATCTTTAAGTTTTTTTCATCTTTAAGAGCATGCTTGTGTCTGAAGTCTCGGAAGAGGAACGTTTTTAAATTCGAATTTCTCCACTAATGACATAGTAACTAACATCATGACAGTATTATTGTTATTAATAGTTTTAGTGTAAACGGGTCATTCAGGTAACATAACCTAACGTTAGGCCCTATTATACAACAACAAGGATCTCATTTCAGATTTAGTTCACCTGTGCTGTTATAAAACCCCATGAATATGGGAAGGCTTTCAGCTAGATTTTGGAGTGTAGCTCTGAAGAATTTCCCATTCATCAACAAGAGCCTTAGTGGTCCTGATGTAGGGCAAGAAGACCTGGGGGCAGTCTGCATTCCACATCATCCCAAAGGTGTTCACTCAGATTAAGGTCTCTGTGCAGGCCTCTTGAGTTCTTCCACTCCAATCTAGACATACCATGTCTTCATGGCCCTAGCTTTGTGCACAGGGGCATTGTCTTGTTGGAACAGATTTGAGCTCAAGCCCTTACCTCCAGTAAAAGAGATATTAATGCTACAGCAAACAGTGATATTCGTTACAATTATGTGCTTCCAGCATTGGGGCAGCAGTTTGGGGAAGACCCTCATATGGGTGTGATGGGTCAGGTGTTTACAAACATTGAGCCAAATTGTATTAGCAACTATAATATAAGTAATTAATAAGAACACTCTGCTTTTTTTCCCTTTTTTTTGCTAGTAAAATTCTGCAGAGCAAACAGAAGATTATTGAATTGTTCCCGAAGATTGAGAAAACTCTGGAGAACATTAAGGAAGCAGATGGCACTGTTATGCAGATGCAGATAAAAAGACAGAGGGAGTTCTGGCACTTATTAAAGATTGCATGTGTGAGTAATGCACTCTACTACTATAATGTCTTATAAATTGTGCAGCTGACAGTTTATGCAAGTAACTCCTCATATTGCATCTCTGTAATACTGCTTCATAATGGTAATGCTAAGTAAGGAATGTGACTTTTATATAAATATGTTGCAGGCACAAAACACCACCCGTTCTCCCTGGCCTCAGCAGCCTGCCACACCCCTGCCACCTCCACATGAACCGTAACTCCTCAGTGCACACATTACAGTTGCTACAAAACCAGTGGTGTGTTTCATTCCATAGCTAAGATTTAATCGCTCTGTTTTTCAGGGAAACGGTCAACCATCTACTGGAGGAGAATCAGAAGTACTTAAGCCAGCTCACAAGTCTGTTGCAGGAGACAACTGAGGAGAAATCTGAGAGTATAATGGTAAATTTAACATCTTTAGTATGCTTTCCCATCAAAGCTGTATATTTAAATAGTAATTATTCTTTGTAAAATTGTGAACTAATGAAACCAGTCTGTAAATGTTTTACCCTTAAACAGGCACAAGTGGAAAACAAATTGTTTAAAAAAAAATTATATTTAAAATTTTATTGTTCTATTTAAGATCCAACTAAAACATTCTCATTATTATTGTAAAAATATTTTGTATATTCTGGATTTATGACTTGTATCTCCCGGTATATGTTGCCTTATTAAGGTAATAAACAAAGCGAACATCTGTAGCATCTCCTGGTGCACGTTGCCTGTTTAAGGGTTAAGCATAAACTGATGAAGCGAAACGTTCACCTCAGTACACTGCCTGGCCAAAAAAAAAAGACGTGTTTTTTTTTGGAGTGTATTAGTATTGATATTGCGCATTCACTGTGGCGTTGCTTCAGCAACCTTATGCAATGCCACAACATTTCTTTTCATCCAGCGTTGATCAGGACACTGTGGTGCCAATTCTTATGTTAAAATGATTTGCTTTTGCTCCCTGAAGCATTGGATCTTGGCATTGCTGTCCTGGAATATGTCCATACCATCAGGGAAGAAAAACTAAATTAATGTAACTAATGCCGTGCGGGGCTCCACTAAAAACGGCTTTGGGAGTGATCGTGATGAATAATCTAATTAATGATCATGTTGCCATGGCTTTGGAAATCATTATCTCTGATTTAAGTCTGTGTTTGTGTTTCTGTTCTATACAGGATCAAGACTGGAGCTGGACTAAATACGAATCCCTGTTTGCAAAACTACAACGTTTATAAATTTTTTATAATGTTATGCTAATGTTGGATTTCTTTTGGCACATGGGTTTGCATCATAGTAATCTGTCAATCATCTTTTATAGTGCCGTAGCAACATAATGACATACATATATAATATAAAGATGTATTTTTAATTGGTATAATGCCACCTTATACAGTACAAGAAAAGCTGATACATACACTTTTAAAAATCTGTTCTCAAACCAGGCTTCGGGGCATGCAAGACCATCCAGAGATTTTGTTTGTTCCCATCAGCAACATGGAAATCGAGCTAAATTAAAAAAGTGGACTGTGATGAGGACTGGTGATGAGAACCACTGTTTTACATTCACAAGTATTTATTTATTATAAATCAACATAATCTATTCTGTACGGGCCGATTGTATGTGGATTTGGTGTCTTTCTATTGCTCAGCATCTGCACTTTAGAGGCTCACTGTGAATGTTGGATATTTTTTGCCATGAAAGATCATTGACTGTAAAATTAAGTTGGTGTGTATAGGAGTGATATACGTGCAAGAAAATTACAGAAAGAAACAGTTCATTAAATCAAAACAAAATAACTGGCTGAATTTAGCCCAGGGAAGCCGTTTCTAATAAAAATCCTCCTCCTATCCATGAACTTAGCAGGTGTCCATTACAACAAGCCCATGACCTGCACATTCTGTGGCTGTGGGGTAGGAAACTGAAGGTGCTGATGTTATTTTTACTTTTTCTTTTTTGGTAAATGAAAGAAGTGTCATAGTGTCATCAGTGCAATGCCTGTAGGAAGGCGTGTTAAGTGTCAGTTTGGAGATATAAGAACATCACTATATTCATCTTGATTCTCTGTTGTTTGGAGAATGTGGGATCTTTTTGATAATCAGCTCTGCACAGAAGGTTGACAGTTTAAGTTCATGTTATTTCATCAGATAATGTTTGACATACTGATAAGTTGTTAAATTTTCTTAAATGAAATGTTCTTGAGTTCACTTGTTTATTGTACATTACAGAATAAAGAATTAAAATCCAATCAGTGCCTTTCAATAATGGTTCTTGTTTTGAGGACTCAAACAGGATAACACTACAGTCTTTTACATGTCATTTAGAACTGTGTGAAACTTGAATATGGTAGAATTTTGTTTCCACTGAATTCTGATTATTAATTTTTAGATATTGACAGAATTTTTCTTTACTAAAGGCAAAATCTAGAATTTTTAAACTGCTACTGTTTGTCTAGCTACAATGCTGTGTCATTATGACAGTGTCGGCACCTTTGAGAGTGTCAACGGTGAACACCTTTGATATGAATTGGAACACTGACTGCACCCCAGGCACTCCTTCATTTATTTCACCAATGCTCTTGTTGCTGATTGAACGATTTCCTACAGCCACATAAAAAAAAAAAAAAAATCTAGTGGAAAGGCTTCCCAGCAGAATGAAGTTTAATTTAGCATATGAGATTACATCTAGAAAGGAATGTTTGGGTGTCCACAAGCTTTTGGCCATATAATGTCCAATATATACACTGATGAGCCATTACGTTAACACCACCTGACTGGCCTGTAGCTAGGTAGCCCCATGTGCAGCCAGCTGTGTTCTGACACCTTTCTATCATAGGCGGCATTAACAGCTTCAGTCATCTGTCCTACAATAGCTTTTTTGGGATCAGACCGTCACACCGCCCATGAATGGTCACCCATGACGCTCCACTGTGACAGTTCACTGGTTGTTCTTTCCTGGACCACCTTTGGTAGGTACTTACCACTGCATACCAGGAACACCCCATAAGACCTGCTGTTTTGTAGATAAATAGACCCAAATCAGCCATAACCTTAAAAACATGGCCACTGACAGGTCAAGAAATAGCATTGATTAATGTATACTACACAGGAACAGCACAATTTAATGGTTCCGCTATCTCAGGATTAAAATTCCTAATAGATAATGCCTGAATCGAAACAATGGACACAGTTTGTCACAGTCACTTGGAGCTGGACGCTTCATTATTATCATGCTTTTAAATGTAAAAATAAACCTTGCTTTAGTTTGCTTTTCTTCTGCATATGCTTTTCTTGTAACATATACTAAAACACCATAATAAGCTGCAGTTTATGTTTCTGTGTAGTACGTACTGAGCTCTGAATGAGTGGGATAAACTTAACTCCATCGGCTCTGCAGGATCTAATTCTGCTCGGTACACAGTGCTCACCTGTCCTTCTTCTGTAATGGTAAAAAATATGTAAAGCAAATGAAAAATCTCATTATAGTTCGCTTTTCTTTGTGTCTGTGCAGTAAATGCCTAATTAAAATTAGAGCACAGCTCGTACGCCTACTTTTACATGTGCTGGAAGCTCATGCATCTGTCATTATTTCTTTTCTTTTTTTTTCTTCTTTAATTTAATCATGATAAATCTTGTACTATATACTAAAACAGTTATTTGCCTCAGGCTTGGTGGATGTTGCAGAATTGAATTGTCTCCTTAATGTTCGGTCTTGAGGTCTATTTAGTGATATCCACTTCATCTTCAACGAATTATTGTTATCTTACTACAGGGGTACCTGCCAAGGAGTGTGATGCATTTGTTGGAACGTGAACTGTCAGTTCTCAAAGTTGATGTGTTGCAATCAGGAATAACGAGCAAGTGCAAGGATCTGAGTGACTTTGACAAGGCCCACATTGTGATAACTAAACAGCTGGGTCTATTCAGTGCCAAAATGTCAGTTCTTGTGAGTAGTGGCAATTCTCTGTTGGGGTTCTAATCAAATATTCACAAGGTGCCACTCCAACCACCCATCATGAGTGACAAAAAACTGTGATCACAGCTTTCATCACTTACAGATACAGAAAAAGTAAAAAAAAAGTGCTGGTGTCCTGACCCTGAAAAGTCATAATCCCGCAAGTGCTGCAACCGGATGTAGCAATCCTTGTCGGGAGTCGTCACTCTCTCTCGCTCTGACCCTGTCATGTTGTGGAGGTCAATCAGGTTTCTGATGGTGGGTTGTGTACAGCCCATACGCCTCGCTACCTCACTGTAGCTCAACCCGGCCTCCACCATACCCATTGCCCGGAGACGTTAATGTGATAGACGTCAATTATGATGTGCACTAGACTAACAATAGTGGACATTTTTGAGCCTTTATATAGGCTTTCCAAACCACTCCTCTAATTGTGCAGATACACACTGTGTTTTGCACAAACTGCATTTGGTCCACTTTTGCAAAGTGACCTACACATGTGCAATGAAGCGTGACAAAATGACAGCTCATCATTTTCTCAAGTGCCTGAGTACTATCATCAATAAATGACAGTATAAATGACCCCCACCCCCCCTTTTCTATACAGAAATTTATCTGTCAAATATTTTAATGACTGTCAGTATACTACATTTACATTCACATTCATGGCATTTAACTCACCTCGTTATCCTCACCAACTTACACACACCACAGCGCACTTACACAGTCACCTGCCAGCGGTTAGGGAGTCCAAATATG
The DNA here is from genome assembly GCA_039654325.1 of Tandanus tandanus. Classification (NCBI taxonomy): domain Eukaryota; kingdom Metazoa; phylum Chordata; class Actinopteri; order Siluriformes; family Plotosidae; genus Tandanus; species Tandanus tandanus. The sequence goes on along the minus strand of JBCNYH010000027.1, from coordinate 31,571,024 downwards.
GCGGACGTGTGGCTTCAATATCATTGGTGGTTTAATCAGCCAATCAGCACACGAGTTCTGCACAGCGCCCAGTGTTACCACCACAGACCATTTATAAGGTAGACCGTGCAACGAGTGAATTCGGCGAAGCTCGGCAGGCGCCATCTTGGGACCTTACAAGTCGAGTGTCGGCAAATAGTATACATACATACATACATACATACATACATACAGTGTCAACCTGCGCTTGGTTTTTTCTTTTATTTTACAAAATTTTCATGCTTTCATGTATATATAGAACACATCAATATACAAATCATTTGTTGTTGGACACTGAGAAGTTTCTTTTTCATTGCAAAAGTCACAAATTATATTGACAAAGCATCTACTAGTAGTTTAACAGATAAAATATAACACGTATATCATTGCAGGAACACTTTGTGAATGTACTGCATGTAAACTGCCAATTTATGTTTCTCACTTAGTAGTTTTCTATATTAACAGAAGTATAAAATGTTCATATGTATATA
>JBCNYH010000027.1:31514176-31524824 GCA_039654325.1 Tandanus tandanus | reverse complement strand
GTGTGTGTGTGTGTGTGTGTGTGTGTGTGTGTGTGTGTGTGTGTGTGTGTGTGTGTGTGTGTTGCCCTGCGATGGTCAGGCGAGCTGTTCAGGGTGTATCCCGCCTTTGCCCAATGTCAGCTGAGATTAGCGCCAGCCTCCCCACGACCCAAGTAATAGGATTAGGAAGTTCAGAAAATGAGTAAAAGTGGTGTAGAGATTTTGTTTTGACTGAGTAAGATTTCATTTATAAAAAAATTTTACTTGGCAGTTAACATTAACACAAACTAATACATGTGGAAAAGGAGGGTTGAGGATAAAAAAATATATAATAAATAATCATTATGGATAAAACACTGTAAATTTTAAATAATTAGCCTTAATATAAAAAGCATGCAAACAAAGCATTTAAGAAATCCAATTAAGTGGAAAAGGTATTGTATGGCGTACAACTAAATGCGTATTTACTTGTTTGTAAAATATACAATTCTTATTCTACTCTACTTCATTTTTTTAAACTAATCTTTTTGCAGGCTTTTTAAAGTAAGGTTGTATAATTAGAATTTACAGCATAATAAATAATGCTTTGTCTAACTTGAAGACGAAGTTGAACTTTTAATGATCTAATTGTATTTACATAGGCAGGAACTTCCCATCAGGTCTTACGCCGGGATCTAATTAGATAATTAGAAGTTCAACTTTGTCGTCAAGTTAGACAAAGCATGTGTGTGTTTGAGTACCCATAACCCACGAAAGTTCAGTGAACGCATGTGATAGCTCTACCAGTCCCACTTCAGTACAATTTCCGTTAACTCATATGGAAAGTTCCTGTCTATTCATTCATTCATTCATTCATTCATTTTCTGAACTGCTTAATCCTAATTAGGGTCGCATGGGGAGGCTGTCACCCATCTCAGCCGACTCTGGGCAAGGACAGAGTACACCCTGGACAGCTTGCCAGGCCATCGCAGTGCATTCCTGTCTATGTAATTATTATTGTAATATTACTATATTCCAAATGTCAAGAATAAAAGAAAACTCTTTCCCAGTGTGATTTCTGTCACTGTTCAACCAGACTCATTACATGCACACACACACTTCTGTTTTCAGTGTGAGTGTATGCATTACAGTGAAAAGTTCACCAACTCACTGAAGTTCAGCAATGAGCTACAGTGTTACAGTGATATGAGAAACACAAGGACATGCTGCTCTGCAGTTTATACAATATGCATGTTGGGGCCATAGTGAACTGTACACATGAGAGCTTCACTGCTGCGTGTGATAGCCTAGGGTGTTGTAAAGGCAAATACATGAGCCACATAGAACCTATCAGCCAAACAAAACAAATATTCATTTGCAATTTATATTCCCAGTTAAACTGGCAAACAGTATGAAGTTTTTTAGATTTACAGTTTTTAAAGCTCCAATCAGGATCAGTGCTAGGACTGGAGAAGAGCAAATCATGTATCTCTCTTAATAACCGAAATTCTTGCTTATACTACAATCTAGACTGTGCTGTAGTTAACGTGAGTATTAATCTTAGCTAAGAAATGGCTAAAACCTGTGTTTGTGTGATGTCTTGCAGGATGTTTACGTGACCAAAACTTCCCAGACTGCAAAATGACTACAGACGTTACATACCCCCTCCCTCTGAATGTCTATATCATCATTCTTGGCATTGGCCTCTTCATCTTTATGTTGAGCCTCATCTTCTGTTGCTATCTGTTCAGGTAATCTTGTAGTGCTCCATACTACCGAAACATTCCTCTCTGACAGTATTGCTTTTTTGGCCGAGTTGAGTATAGATAAATAGAGTGCTTGTTTGTATCCCCTCACAGACATATCTAATCTCTATAGACAGTTTACTCAAGTGGAGAATATCACTCTACATTTTTACAACCTTGTCATATAATGTGAAAACATGCTGCATTTATTCACAGCCTGAGACGACAGGTCTCACGGGAGCAGTTTGGATATAATGAGGTGCAATTCATTTTTTTTAATGTATTTATTATTTATTCATTTATGTACTTAAGCTGCTTCAAGAATAACTCAATTTGTTCTTCACTTCATAGGTTGTTCTAAAGGGATCAGACAAGAAGTTGAGCCTCCTCGGTGTAAGTAAAGAGAGTCATAATAAAAATAAATGAAAAAAATTCTCAATAACAAAAATATTGATGGATTTTTAGACATAAACCACACCTAAGCTATGTAATTATGCAAATATAAGATGAGGCAAGTTAATAACCTTGATATTAATATTCAAGCTTCAGGCAGTTTGCAACAAAAGTCTCTCTCTCTTTCTCTCTCTCTCTCTCTCTCTCTCTCTCTCTCTCTCTCTCTCTCTCTCATACCCTGCAGCAGACCTGTGCTGTGTGTCTGGAGGAATTCAGGAGTAGGGAAGAACTTGGTGTTTGTCCTTGCTCACATGCTTTTCACAAAAAGTAAGAAAATTGCCCTTGCTGCTGCAGCACAAAAGCCCATTCACATACCTCTTACATCTCTTAGGTTTGGCAGGTTTATCTATCATTCTGGTTATGTTTTAAAATAGTGTAGTGTTGCATTCAAACTCTTGCTACTGACTTGGTATATCAGTAAAAAAGTCTGTGATATGACTTTCTCATCAAAAAACTGTTGAGCTTCATGAAAAACTCGGCTCTTAAATGCAAAACTACTGAAAAAAAACATGCACTCTTTTGCATGCATGTTACGTACATGTCATTAATCCATCATTCAAAATGGAGAAGGTTGCTGTAAACATCAGATCTGAGGTGCCATGACACATAGCATCCTTAGGCTGCCTTCTAATGAAGAAATACAACACCCACCCTTTTTCTGTCTTTCACTGGCTCACATTCTCTTCCTCTGCTCATCTCCTCTTCAGGTGTTTGGTAAAGTGGCTGGAAATCCGAAGTGTCTGCCCCATGTGTAATAAATCCATCTGCAGGCTCCATTCTGACCCTCCGCAGGGGGCCGAGGGCCTACAGAACCCCTTGCAGGTGTGACAGAAGGGGCATGGTGTCAGGACAAGAAAGACTGAAGAGTCTCTGTATCCCTCATGGGGAACTTGTTTGGATTCAGTCGAAACCGATGTTTTTAAAAAACAGTGTCACATGATATCATGTAGCCCCCTCCGATATCAACTGAGTATCTTTTGGCCACTTCAAAGAAAAGAAAATCAACTCTGCTGTCTAACAAGGACTTTTCACACTGACACAAAGATGTTTTGAAAGTCTGAAAACATTTAGCCAAGCAGTTAGTCTTAATAAAATTGAGGTCATATTGATGGGTTAAGAAAGATGGAATTAAGTTTGAATTAAATTAATAAGTTGCACAGTACATGGATGCATTGAGAAGACATTGCACAGTATACTGTATATATATATGTATTCATAAAACTGCCAGTGGCAAAGGACACTATATTACTACAGACAGAAGCAATTATTATATGAACGAATTTGTCATAAAAAATATTTTAGTGTTCTAACGTTGGCCCAAAGTGCATTGAACTTGTATTATTTCCATTTATTCATGCATTCATCTTCAGTAACCTCATCCTAATCAGGGTAGTGGTGGATCTGGAGTCTATCCTGGGAACACTAGCAGTGAGGCGTGAATACACCACTGATTGGTCTCCAATCCCATCATAGTTAATCATAGGGCCCCATGCACACACAAATTAACACATTCCCTTATAACAATTCTATCCTGCCAAAATGTGTTTATGACATTAAAACAGTGGATCATGAAGAACCTACTGAATATAAATAACCTACTATTATTTTTAAAATGTCTGTCATTGTGGTAGTCCCTGCACTCTAGATTCAGGACTAGGTTTGTATGAACTGGAGATTTGGGTAGTCCTTTAAGTTATTTTTATGTAGTTATTTTATACTGTATACACTCATTAATAAAGTGTACATTTTCAGTGATGGCACAGAGCCGGCATGCGTTTATAATTTGTTTGTTAAAGCATTGATTCCTTTTTAGAATTAAAGGGGAAATAGGACATACTTGTGCGTGCATGTAATTCTGTTTGGATTATGATGATGTCATGTTTAATTTGACTTCCATTAATTTTATAATCAAAGCAGAGATAAGGTCTCTTGTGTAAGGCTAAAGTCCAACAAAAACCCTTTTCATGGCCAAACGCAACAAATTCCTGTGGTACTTCTCACTATTTTACACAGCAGTGCTTGCTGTTTGTGTTAACGCGTTAACCTTGTGACTGTGGTCAACAGGGCATTCCATGCTGTTGATTTTATCAAGGTCTCTGTAAGACTCCTTTAACGATGGCATCTTTTCTTTAAAATTAATAATAGACTTTTGTCTATTATTAGAGTCTCACTATGAGCTGCACCCCACAAACAGAACAGAGCTGCCTGGGCCATTCTTTGTGGAACATTGTGCAACATTGTGTATTGTGGAAGTACACAGTTCTCTCAACATGGAGAGTGAAAATGCAGACACACTCTGCTCTCAGGAACCGAGACAATAACTGACTGGTGGAAAAACAATTGCCTTTTTCAGGGAAGTTAATAGCTGGCTTAATACAAAATAATACAAGCTGTTGCAAAACTGAAATCACAGAAATGCTATTTACAATATTTACAAAGTACGATTGCTCAGACAGATTTGTATCTTTGTGAAATACAGATGAGCGGCAACTCTATAGGAAGTGTGCTACTGGTGTGGTTTTGGTCCACTTTTCCTTTTAGACGGAAGAATCATTGCACATTAGGGCAAAGTTAATCTGACTGATAATCTTTATCCATTATCAATACTTCTACCCTGATGGCGGTGGTCTCCGCCATGCAATGTGAGGGCTTCCTGAATACTTTGATGAATATGAAAATTGTTTAAATCACGTCTGGCTTAACAGTCACCAGTTTTCAACCCAACTGAATATCAGTAAAACAGATTGGGCTGATGAACAACATTGTGTTCTCCACTGCCTCCCCAACTGAGGGAGTATGTTGTTGGAGAATGGTGTTCATTGTGCCAGCACAATTCAAAAATTTGACTTGTAGAATCTGTGCCAAGGTGCACTGAAGCTGTTGTGACTATTTGCGGTGGGCCATCACCTTACTAAGAAACTTTATGTTGTTTGCATTTTGTTCTTTTAAAAATTACGAATGTTTAAATAAAATCCAGCAAAAACAAACAGACAAACAAAAAAAAAAAAAACAGCTTTAATATTTTTGCTCTATTAGGTGAAATTATTACATCTTCCTTTAGTAAGACTTTAAATAAATGCAGTGTTCACAGGCTTACCGAACTCCTGAATATATAAAGAATTCTATCAGGCATAAGCTTCTATGCAAGTATAATTTTTTTTTTTAGGTCACCTAACATAGTAAAGTGATATAGATCCATCGATCACTCGCTCCATTCATCCATCCACCCATCCATTATAAACACTGTTACCTGTCAGGGTCATGGGTGAGCTTGAGTCAATCCCAGCTGATTTCAGGCCAAAGGCAGAAGGAATACAGGGTTTAGTTGAAATACAAATAATGTCATGAAAACTAAATTTGAGATCAGTGCATACTTCTAATGTGCCTAGGCATTAAAAATAAAATCCAGCACTATTATTACATTTTATTGACCTGTCCCATCATGCCAATGTCCTGCATACTAATAAAGATTAATAAAGACTTGGTTTGCAATAATTCTCAACAGGGCTCTGACATATTGTCACATACATCCCATAAGTATACAACGGGTCAATGAAAATTGAAGAAATTTCTAGGATAGTTGTGGATGTGTTGTATGAAATTCACCTTAAGTGCAACAGACAATTCCGTCACAGACCCTTGTCATGGAGTTGTGAGCATCTTCAAAGTTTTTCCCCTCTCATAGGTAAGTCTTGATGTCAGCTCCCACTCCTAAGTCTGTTGTGCGATGCAGTAAGACATCCTACAGCTGTGGCGTATTAAGACATATTAATTTCACTCAGAATTGTACAGGGTTTTTGTGTGTGTGTGTGTGTGTGTGTGTGTGTGTGTATTATTTTTGTATATCTACATCATGTAAAGGCGGTGGTAGATAAGCTGAGTATTTTTTCGTCTTGCTCACTTTCGTATGAGTAATGTTCAATTGGTCTTACAGTCCAGACATATATTCCCCACGACATACATACAACACATATTTCTTTTATATTTGAACACAACTACCTCATCCAGACTTACGCCATTACCTTCACAGCTCTGCTAAATTCTTAAAACAATAAAATAATTAAATAATTACTTAATAAATTACAGGTTGTTTGTGAAAAGGGCTTAAGATCAACTGAAATGGTGACTGCAACCCCAGGCCAGGCCTGTTTGAATGAACACAAATAGACACAGCCACACTTCAAAATCATGATCATAATAGCAAAGGGAAGACTGGAATGTAATCTTCAGATGTGTTGTACAGATAAAAGCAGATATGAGTATGATTGGTGAGGTGTCCACATACTTTGGGCATATAATGTGGGTAACATTAACACACATAGAGTTCTAACAATGTTCTAATGTAAACCAGTGGCTATTATTACAGCTGATGCCTGTTGGAATAAAGTCTTATAAATGTTCATAGTTATGCCAGTTGTTATGAAGTACTTAGAAATGTCAAGTAGCCCTGAGTACAAAAGTATTTATCTTCCTTTTTAATTCATGATACAGTAGTATCTTGAACTTTTTACAGCCTCTTTTGTTTAACCAGATTTTTTTTTAAATCAGTAGGCATTGGTGGCTCAGTGGTTAATGCTCTGGTTTTCTTATCTCAAGATCAGGGGTTCAAGCCCCAGTACTACCAAGCCACCACTGTTTGGCCCTTGAGCAAGGCCCTTAACCATCAGTTGCTCAGTCGTATAAAAATAATAAATGTGAGTCACTCTGGATAAGAGTGTCTGCCAAATGCAAATGTAAAAGATTCGCCAAGAAATTTTCAGAGGTCCAGCTGTTTCATATTAGCTAACAGGAGACAACTCCTGTTGGTAATCCTATTACCACATCATCCCTAACTGTAAAATATCAGAGGTTGTTTAATTGTAGGCTCAGAGAAAAACAGTGCATGGGAGTCTTGAGTAATTTTTTCCATTTTAAGTGAATTCCGATAAATAATTCTGTTGTTCTACTCAGAGCTCAGAATTTTACAATGAATGCTTATTTGCTGTACATCTAAATAGAATAATAGTTAGCTAGAAGCTGGGCAAATGTCATTTCCTGCCAGACTGATGTCTTTTTAATGATACAGTCATGGCCCGTGTCAATACACTGAAACTCTGAGTCAGAATTATAGTAGATTATGATCTCTGTATTGTTGCATGCTTACCATCCATCTTAATGAGAACAGTGCTCATCATTACTCTACATTATACTCAGTAACAAAATGGTTTGGTTCTTGCAGCGTTATAGCCATGTATTCTTTGTGCCAATGACATAGAGAAGTCAGATTCTTGTGTGCTTTGTTCTACGCAGAGGAAGTGAGCGTATGCCCAAACTGCACAAATCTGTGGGAAGATATAACAGTGCTGCTTGCTACAGCATGCTGCAGCTCATCTTCAGTGTGGAAGGTGTCAGACTGTAACTATAACAAGTGAGAGTAGAGACAAGTCCACAGATATATTTAGCAAAGGTTTTCTATATGGAGCTAACATTGCGTTTTACACTTTTACTCTATAGGCTGCATAAGTCATATGCTTTTATTTGTCTCTGATATTATGCATGTAAGTGTTAGATACCATGCTCTATTTATTTGCTTTGTTTGTGTGATGTTCATTATCTAAAGAAAGTTCTATGTGCCCTCTGCTGACCAGAACTATTTCCTACAACTACACAATGACTGGATGAAGCTAAATTAAAATCATGTGGAAGCCAGTGAGAGTCATTTGAGCAGATTTTTCCATAGTGAGAAAGAAGATTGAGAAATCCTTTTCTTACATCTGCGAGTCAATTTAAATTAAAGTGGCAGCCAAATGAATGAATCTAATTCGCAGATGAGTGATAAACAAAATGAAACAACAACAACAACAACAACATACAAGTCTTTTAGCAAGATTCCATTATAGGGTGAAGGTGAACATTCAGAATAACATTGTATTAATTTGTTGTGAATCTTCCATCCAAGGGGATAAGTGAACCCAAACCCAGAGCAGCAAATTACTTCCAACTGCATTACTGAGCTACTTGTTTTGCTTTCCTTTGTCTCTTGGTGAATTTGTATTGTGACTTGTATTGTGCTAAAACATACATGTAAAACACTTTGCATAATATGGCGAGAAACAGAGAGACAACTTTTTTTCTATAGGTCATTTTGTACAGTATATACGGTACACTCTTAGTTTTAAATATAGAACCCTCAAAGGGTTTTCAACTTTCCCCCATGTGGAAACACTTTAAGTTTCCATACTATACCCTTCAAACAAATATATAACAAATATAGTACATATATATGGTTATACATATACAGTATATACACTGATCAAGCATAACATTAACAACACTCGACTGCTCTGGTAATAGACAGCCCCATACACAAGAAGCTGTTCTGACACCTTTCTATCATAGCCAGTATTACCAGTTACAGCAGTGTGTCATGTGTCTGCAGTGCAATGCATAAAATCCTGCATACACATCCAGCAGCCTTGGGTACACATTTTGGTTCACATCAACTTTCAAAATTTGATCTTAGTGATTTTTGACCATGACACCATTGTTGGCGCTGGGAAGGTTAGAAGTATTTCTAAAAATGCTGATCTCCTGGGACTTTAATAAACACAACATTGTCATGCACAGCAGTCTCTAGACATTACTTATAATGGTGTTCTTAAAAAACATAATAGTGCTTATTATTATCATTATTATTATTATTATTATTATTATTATTATTATTATTTATATTATTATTATTATTATTAATAATAATAATAATAATAATAATAACTAGATTAAGTGAATTTCCTGCAGAAAATGCTTGTGAATGCTGATGCGCTGAATGGATCGCTGAAGCAATGCTGAAAATGCCTGAAAATAAACAGCAAAGACATCAGAGATCAGCTGATCATGAACACCTGTTTGTATCCAATTGCACTCATAGGTCTCTAGAGAGTGAGATTTTGCTCAGCACACCTCTTAAACAATTCATATTTATTCTATTACATATTCCGTCTGCCTGTCTGGAGCCAAACAAACAGGCAATGTGTGTGCATGACTCGTTTTTGTGTTTTAGCGAGCTGCAGGTGTGTGCATGAGGTGCATGAGACAGCTGGCCATTGCCCACACTGTGATTAAGCTGGTATTTAATGACAGTTAAACTGCCTTTTCAGCTGAAAACACAGGTCTCTACAGAGTCAGATTTTGCTCTGCGCACCACTTGAAAAACTCCTATTACTTCAAAAACCGATCCTATCAGTAAAATAATGTGACTGGCAGCACCAGGGGACTTTACTGAACACATCCATGTGTGATTTGTGTAGATAAAGTGAAACATGACCACAGGATGGCATTTACCTTTTACATGGATAAACCTGGGCTGTTTTGGATTTTGTGAGAGGAGAGCTACAATGGAGGTCAATGGCACAAGTCAGTGGCACTCCCTGTGAACAGAGGTTTCTACAAAAAAAAATGTTAATCAAATGGCTTAGTGAGTCACACTGTGTGACAGAGGACAAGAATATCTACAGTTTGATGCATAAATTGTTTATGAGAAGTGAAAGGTGTTGAAGCACAAAAGTTTCAGAAAAGTCTTCCCGCCCTTTTATTTAGAGTGGGTGATATCACTGCTGACATCACCCACTCTAGCAAGCGCAATAGACACCCATTCAAAACATACAAACTGCCAGAAATGAGCATGAAATATAAACTGCTGTCATTCAAAAACTATACAAGATATCAAAAGGTTGACTTGAGTTGAGTTAATAGCTCCACTTTTTGTGACTTGTTTAAAGTTTAAATGAAGCCACTAGCACAAAGTATGCTGAAGCAGTTAGAGTTCAAAGAGGATCAAGTTTTCAAGGATTACAATGCTCCGTCCATTCATTTCAAAGGGAAAAAAATTTCAGAAAAAGCTAAATTTTTTAAAAGTTATAAAAAATATAAAAAAGTTGAATGCGGTAGCATTCACACTAATAATAATAATAATGATAATGATTGGGGCAGTTGTGGGCCGGTGGTAGGGTGCTGGCTTACTGATCCGAAGGTCGGGGGTTCAAGCCTCACTATGTTTCTGCCCTGCAATGGCCTGGCCAGCTGTCCAGGGTGTACTCTGCCCTCGCCCAGAGTCGGCTGAGATGGGTGCCAGCCTCCCCGTGACCCTAATTAGGATGAAGCGGCTTAGAAAATGAATGAATCAATGAATAATAAGTGTTTGGGTTAATGTAAATTTTAATCTTTAATAATAAAAATGTAATCTGTAATATTGCAAGGAGATGCTTGGAAGGATCTTGTTTTAGTGGAATACAAATTTTTTTTATTGAAATTGATCATCAATTTCACTTTTTATATACATTTTTTTTTTTATAAAATTCACTTTTTTATATACATTTTTTATACAAACTCTTTATATATGTATATAAAACAGATAAGTCCAATTGTTTTAATGTGTGTGTGTGTGTGTGTGTGTGTGTGTGTGTGTGTGTGTGTCAGAGAGAGAGAGAGAGGGCAAGCGTGTGTGTGTGTGTGCG
>JBCNYH010000027.1:31491034-31501256 GCA_039654325.1 Tandanus tandanus | reverse complement strand
TGTGTGTGTGTGTGTGTGTGTGTGTGTGTGTGTGTGTGTGTGTGTGTGTGTGTGTGTGTGTGTGTGTGTGTGCCTGCTCTGGTACCCAGATAATGGTTTTACCTGACCCTGGTGTGTGGTTAGATAAAGCAGCTCCAAGTAAACATTTCTCTGCTGTTATCTTAGAGAAAGTATAAATCATGTTTATAGAAAAGATGTGGTGTCACATCAAAAGACCCTGATAATCAGAATTTGCTTGAAGTATTTAAAGTACAAGATGCCAAAATTTATGTGAAATTTATAGTTTACACGGTTCCAGAAAAAGACAGACTATAACAAATAATAATATCTTTTTATGTACCAAGGAAGGTCAGTTGAGGCTGGATCAGTAAAGAACATCTATACAGGAGTGTCACAGAGTCTCAACAAAGCTGGAATGTGGTTGTCATCTTTAAGACTAGGGTTTCCCTAGCTCCTTGGCTGGTGTTGCCCTCCTGGCTGGGGTTTCGTACATTAAAACTTTTCATTTCAAATCTTGTTATACTTTACAATGACCCAAAAGGATGAACTGATTCAAAGGCAGCACTATGAATCCATGATTAACATAAGCCTTGTAAGACTTTTCAATCTGTTTTAAAAATAATGAGTATAATTGAAAGTTACAGTATATGTGATGCAGGACAGATTCAATGCTGAAGTAAAACAGCGACATCCATAGAGGGTGAAAAGATATGCCTTTGCCATACTAAGTTAATATGGTAGAAATGTATCTCTGGATATCTTTACATTCTATAAAGAAAACATTCATACATTCATTTATTCAATCATTCATTTACCACACTGCTTAACCCTACTAGGGTCACAAGGAGGCTGGAGCCTATTTCAGCTGACTCTGGGCAAAAACTAGTATTTGCTATGTACTAGTACGTTGCTTTTTGAGTAATTTAATAAAGAAGCTTTCATTAATACTTCATTCATTCAATTTACATACAACTTAATCCTACTAGGGTCAAGGGGAGTTGAAGACAGGTTACACCCAGAACAGCTCGCCAGTCCATCGAAGAGCAACACACAGATAACCATTGACAGTCACACTCACACCCAGGGGCAATTTAGAACTAAACAAAATATTTCTTTTTTGAAATGTACAATGTCTAATTATTATAGTAATTAGTGTTACTAGTAATTATTTTTAAAAATTTTGAATGTTAATTGTAAAAAAATCTACAAAATCATTGGTTCTGTTACTTGACAACTTTTTAAAAACTGTGAACATAGTCCATGTTATGAATAAAATATATCAACATAAAATGATTAAAACAATCCTGGTTGGAATTCTAATTGGAATTTGTCACATGTCTTTGGCTTGTTTAAAAATATTTTGTGGCCAAAGGCTCAGATCTCACCCAGAATTGTGCAATATTGTTGATTTGAGGTCTGCTGATAATCGCTAAACAAACATTTTGGATACACGTTTCCAAAAAATGTATAGGGTTTCACAACTGGACATAAGAAAGATTTCTGTAACCAAAAATGGATGTTTGTTAAACTTTAATAAATTAAGTGAATTAAAAGGAATGAACTAAAATGGGGCACAACCACTGATATGCCAGACCCTTGATTGGAGAGGGAAAATTAAGCTCTTTGTTGTTCAGTGACTGTGTGTAATGTGGCTGCTTACAGGCTTGAGTAGCTTGATCACAGGTCAAGATGCACAGATAAATACACAGAAAGCAAATATGTAATCACTTTATGTCAACAGCCTTAATACCACTTGTATTATAACCATAACACTTATTAAGACGGGAAAAAATCCTTTGAAAAAATAAATTGGAGTCATTATGCAATCAGAGTTCACTGCATAAAATATTTTTTCATGATTTAGTCTTCAGATGTGTTGTATGCAATATTACAATGTGTAGAAAAATGCATATGTAATTATAATCAGCCGGCTGCACACATACTGTTTCTATATCATATACATTCATCATGATATCATTGGGAGCCAATGAGTAATGAGTTAATGTTGCACTCTGTCAGTGCTAAAAAGAAAACATGAAGTTAAATGTTTAAATCATAACTGCTAGACAAAACATATTAGGTATATCTATTATTTCTTTTTCCAGGACAATTAAATGTATTTTGTACTTAAACTCAGATGTTAATGGTCAATACTATATTTAGTATTTACTGTATAATATAATTTGCTCAATACTATTTTAACATGCTATAGCAATGTTTTTTTGTCATTTTATGTCGTCCCCCCACCCCCCCAAAAAAAGAAAGAAAGAAAGATGTCACCACAGATGTCACAGTTTCGTCAATGGACCCTTTTTGTCTAGAGGTACAATAGAGTCCAGCCTCCCCTTTCAAATCCAATTGCATCTTTTCTGGCTGCTATCCAGAGAGAAGGTATAAAAACAGGTGGTACCTATTTCCAACCAACAGATCGCTTCTCATAACTGTGAAAATCTGTGACTTGCACAGAGCACTGCAGTAAGTAACGTATCAACCAGCAGCACTTCAGTTATTAGCATGCAGCATGTAAATAGTCGGGCAGAGAGTCAGCTGAGCAGTCAGGTAGATTATGAGCTGGAGAATGTAGGGAAACGAGTGTGGGTGAACCACGCATACTCTGGTACCCCTCCACTGGTAAAGCACACCGTCAGCCCTGTCTACCAAATTTCGCCTCATTTTGTTGCACCTAACCCCTACCAGGCTGAAGCCCCGGTGCTAAATCAACAACCGGAGAAGAAAAAATCTGGATGCTGCTCAGCTTTCCTCCAAGGTAAAGATTTTCTCTCTAGCTTTTTTTTTTTTTTTAAGCCGTCTAGCTTTAATACACTTTGCCTTTGAAAAGTTAACTTTTTGTTTGTTCACTAAAATTGTATGTGTTTATTTGTCATCAAAGTTACTGTTTCCAACAGTACAGTAAATTAACAATTTAACACAAATTCAAATATCTTCTAATACTGAAAAGTAAAAAAAAAAATATCTCATTCTTGATAGGAATATGGGGAACAACATTGACAAAGGACACAACAAAAAATAAAGAGCTCTTTCTCAAAACAACTCTGAGAGAGTTATTTGTCTACATAATTTTCCTAGTGGACATGTGTTTATGTAAGTATAAAGGTTTTAAATATTTTTCATAGCAGATTAGATACACAGCCATGGTAAATACACTAATGTGGATTCCAATATACACTAATGGGGATTCCAATTAAAAGCGGTCTCTTATTTTTTTCCATGTATATGTAACAATACTGATTGGTAAAGATCTGAGAAATAATTGTAAACCCATAAACCCGTAAAGTGTATTAAATTTCAATATATTTAGGCTTGCACCTGTTTCACCTGTTTCAGGGGTTTTAATGGGACTGTTAGGAATTGTGCGTGATAAATTTCTATAGAGGTGTGTTATGTCTGCTTATGAATAGGGGATAGTCATGAAAAAAAGGGAAATGCAATGGAGAATAATTCAAGAACGTCACTAGAATCATCAACGTGTCTATTGACTAATGTCTGTACTAATCCCTTGGTTTATTTTACTACTTTGTCCTATTATCTCTAGTGATCATGCTCAGCCTAAGTGCCCATTATAAAATGTCAACCCCACCCCTGGTTTACTCAGACCATTGTCTAGAGGAAACATTAATACTGAAAGGAATACATGCTCAGCTCTCCTGTCTTCTACTGATAAGCCTAAACCAAGCCATTTAGTCTTTGTATAGTTGGATGTACATTGTTTAAGGGTGCTTTTTGTGTCCACTTTCCTCAAACAAATCACCCTCTATTAATTGAGGTTGTTTATGACGTGCCCACAGTGAAAAAACAATTCTTGATTGAAACCCCAGCTAAGATGGAACCTTTGTCTGTTCGAGTGAATTATACAAATAAGTATGCTAAGTATGATAAGAATAATGCGAATAAGTATGATGCAAGTGAAACTGATTATTAAAACTCATGTTGCTTTTCAGTGACCTATGGCATGACCAGCTCAAACAGCTACTACTACACCAAAGTTATGAATGATTTGTTTGTGAATTCATTTGAGTCCATTGGCAGCATGGATGATTTTTGGACAGTGAGTAGTTGCTTAATATCCTATTATATACTTCCTCTTGTTCTTTTTACAATATCAACAACAACAACAACAGTAATAATGGTAATAATAGTAATAATAATAATAATAATAATAATAATAATAAAAATAATAATAATAATAATAATAATGATAATAATAATAGGGCGGGATGGTGGTGCAGTAGTTAGCACGTCCGCCTCAGAGCAAAAAGTCCCGTGTTTGGTTCCCGGGCGTTTCTGTGTGCATGTTCTCCCCATGCTTGTGTGGGTTTCCTCCGGGTACTCCGGTTTCCTCGCACAGTCCAAAAACATGCACAGTAGGCTAATTGGCTGTTCCAAATCACCTCTAGATGTGAGAGTGAGTGTGAATGGTTGTGTGTGTTGGCCCTGCAATGGCCTGGCGAGCTGTACTGGGTGTACCAGTATACATGTTGGCTGAGGGGTGCCAGCCTCCATGTGACACTAATTAGGATTAAGCGGCTTAGAAAATGAATGAATGAATTATTATTATTATTATTATTATTATTATTATTATTAATAATAATAATAATAATAATTTTTCTGTAAAATTTCATTTTATGCTGCAAAACTAATGTTTGGAAATCTAAAATTAGAAAGGTTTGTACTAAAGAAAGGTGCCCAGGACTTTTGCACAGTACTGTATATATAAAATAAAAAATAAATGGATACCGTATATACAAACACTACTGTTCAAAAATCTTACAAACAACATTACAATTAATCCCAGAGAAGTTCAGTGGGGTTCAGGTCAGGGCTCAGTGAAGTACACTGGAGTTAAACATTAAACCTGTCAAACCACCTTTATATCTTTTATAGATTATATATTTATATATATGTAAAGAACATGTTCTTTCTGTATAAATAACTTATAAAGAAAATAGTAAAAATGGTGTCAAATTAATGATTGGCACAGTGGCTCTGTGAGGGTGTCTCTGTGTGGAGCTTGCATGTTCTCCACATGCCTGTGTAGGTTTCCTTTGGGTACTCCAGTTTCCTCCCATAGCACAAAGATAATGCACATAAGGCTAACTGGCTAGTCTCAATTGTCCCTAGGTGTGAGTGTGAATGGTTGTGCATGTGTTGGCCTTGTGATAGACTGGCAAGCTGTCCAGGGTGTACCCCGCTTTCGCCCAGAGTCAGGTGAGATAGGCTCCTGCCTCCAACACTAGTAGGATTAAGTGGTTTGGCAAATGAATGAATGGATGCACAAATGAAGGAATGAATGGTGTCAAATTAGGTGCATTTAAGGAGTTTTCAAAATAGGAAAATAATATACAGTAAAATGGACATTACTAGATAATTTTGTCATTCATTCATTCATTTTCTGAACAGCTCAATCCTAATTAGGGTCGTGGGGAGGCTGGTGCCCATCTCAGCCGACCCTGGGCGTGGGCAGGGCACACCCTGGACAGCTCACGAGGCCATTGCATAGCAGAAACACTGAATCCAATGGCCTACTCTTTTTGATCGACAGCAATGGTTCTTTTACATGCCTCTCACCGCAGACAATGAGAGACATGGCTGGCCTTTGATAACCCAGTTAGCTGCACTGGGTGTAGATATTTTTGTGATAAGCAAATTGGATTAGATGTTTTGAGCATTAATTAAATGGAGTTTACATGTGAAGCCTCTATAAGATCCAAGATTTCAAAACAAATTCATCAAATCCCTTTCTGTCTCAATGTCTCTAGTATGCAGAAGGTCCACTGATGGATGGCCTTTATTGGACCACATGGTACAATGACCAGCCTCTGGACACTGACCACCACTCCTTGATTTACTATGAAAATATGCTCCTGGGAGTCCCTCGTATCCGACAGATAAAAGTCAGAAACAATTCATGCAAGGTGCCCACAGACTTTCATACTGAAATTACTGACTGCTTCGATGTGTACAATGACAAAAAAGAAGATTACAATGAGTTCGGGCTTGTCAATGGATCAGCGTAAGTTAAACCTCATACCTGTTTACTATCACTTGATTTTACTTGTAACAAATTTTACATTGATTACAAGCCAACAATATATGAAATTATCCTAACAGTCTAAGTCATTTTGACTGCCTTTATATTATAAGCTGTTGTTAAGCTCTAGTTTTATTGCTTAAGCCACTTGTCATGTCATATTCCTCCGAACACATTAAATTCTGTGGTTTTATTTCCTACAGCTGGACATACCACACAGAAATTGACATGAAAGGGTCAAATCACTGGGGTTTGCTGGCTACATACAGTGGAGCAGGGTACTACCAGGACCTTGCCATGACCAAAGATGAAAGTACAGCTATGATGGAACAACTTAAAGAAAATCTGTGGCTAGACCATGGAACCAGGGCTGTTTTCATTGATTTTTCCACATATAATGCCAACATTAATCTCTTTTGTGTTATAAGGTACTAAACACAACATAACATTATGCATGGATATGCAAGCATTCAGCACTAATAACATGACATGATATCACCCTATTTCTTAGGTTGGTGGTCGAGTTCCCCGCCACTGGTGGCGCAATACCCTCATACCAGATCCGTACAGTTAAACTGATTCGGTACGTTAACACATGGGATTACTTCGTCATGGGCTGTGAGATTGTCTTCTGCGTGTTCATCTTTTACTACATCGTGGAGGAGATACTAGAGCTCAGCATACATAAGTGCTCATATTTCACTAGCATCTGGAACACTCTGGATGTGGTAGTTATACTGGTAAGGTGAATGTTTTTCATGGCAAATAAATTTATAGTATTAATCAATCACCCTGTCCTAGTTTTATTTGAAAAATAGGCTAGTAGAATTTTGTTTCTCCCCACAGCTTGCAATTGTTGCAATCATATTCAATGTATTCCGGACTATCAAAGTAGACAAAATACTTGGAAGCTTACTACAAGACTCTAGCATTTATGCTGATTTTGAATTTCTGGCATTTTGGCAAACTCAGTACAACAACATGAATGCTGTAAACTTGTTTTTCGCTTGGATCAAGGTAAAACCTTATCACAGTTTCAAACATAATTATGTTCTGCACATAATACACTTTCTTCCCAATACCTAATTGAAAATGGATTATACTAACTGCAATACTGTGCTGCTCTTCATCCCGGTAGATATTCAAATACATCAGTTTCAATAAGACAATGACACAGCTGTCCTCCACACTGGCACGCTGTGCCACAGACATCATGGGGTTTGCTGTCATGTTCTTCATTGTGTTTTTCGCGTATGCCCAGCTAGGCTATCTTCTTTTTGGTACTCAGGTTGAAACATTCAGCACATTTCAAAAATGCATGTGAGTATGATTTCCACACAGCTGATACAGCAGTCATAGTATACAGATGTATTTAACTTCAGAAATTATATAGTAATACAAAGTTCCAATGGCCTGCTTCAGTTTCACCCAGTTTCGGATCATCCTTGGAGACTTTGACTACGATAGCATTGACAGTGCAAACAGAATTCTGGGGCCGATATATTTTTTCACTTATGTGTTCTTTGTCTTCTTTGTGTTACTGGTAAGTCCTCTAATGTTGAATACAAATGTGTCAATCAGTTTTGTTTTGTTTTTTAAAAATCACAAGCATGACTTTCTTCCAACCAACCTGGTGCTTTGTCCATTAAACAGAACATGTTCCTGGCTATCATCAATGACACGTACTCTGAGGTCAAGGAGGAGCTTGCCTCCCAAAGTGATTCTCTCCAAATTACCGACCTTATCAAACAGGTGAGGATAGATGGATGGATGGGTGATAATTTTTTTATGACACCCACAAATTTCTAAATAACCCATGACAGAGTAATCTGCCCTCATTCTGAATGTACATTACACCACTTAATACGAGTTCTTAAAAATATTGTTTTAAAGATCAATATATTGATTTTACAATTATTATATTGCTTCCATTATTGACGCAGATCATCGCAACGGTCTCTTACAAAGAAATAACAGACCACTGAATACTGTAACTGAACAAATGGAATCAAGTGCTGAAATGAGCTGTAATAATTAATAGTTATTTGGAGCAGGTGAGGTGAATGTCACTGAATAGTCCCTGAGACGAAACGTCAAGGGGACTATTCATTTCAGTGACAACCACCAGGCCTGAAGTGAATAATTAATTCCTACCAAAAAACTAACTCCACTCTCTTTAAGAAGTTAAGTATAGACTACTCTGAAATATAAAAAAGGTAACTAAAAAGAGCTTTATGTAGTCTATATTTACATTTATTTAAGTTTATATTTACATTGAGAGAGAGGTCAGGTGAGGTAAATTCTGTGTAGCTGAAGGGTTATGTTTAGCCTATTCATTCAGAGCTTAGTAACTCCACCAAAACAAAACCAACCATGCTCTGTAAAGGTGGGGTTTTTTGTACATACCATAGAAAAGCACATGGAAAAAAAAAAAAAACACTAAAATGAGATTTTAATGGCTCAGTTTTTATTTTGAAGTGTGATAAAGACCTGCTCCAAGTGACTGTAACAAACTGTGGTCATGGATCATGCCATTTCCGAGTAGTATTTACTAAATAATGGATAATGTACAGCAAGTTGGCTGTTATTGAAAAATGTAATGAATCCGTGACATAGTGATCAGGATCTTGTATCACACTGAAACGGTTTAATTTGGGATGACTGGCTTGCTGTACATTTCCTTACCTATTACAGGGCTAGTTACAAAATATTGATTTATAGGTAGTGGATTATTATTATTAAATGGATTTAAAAAAAATTTTTTAAGATGCACTCCATAGCAGTGATGTGTTATATTTAACAATGGTCTGTTATAAAGTCATATACCACCAAATATTATAATCCTGCAATGGCCTGGTGAGCTGTCCAGGGTGTACCCCACCCTCGCCCAGAGATGGCTGAGATGGGCACCAGCCTCCCTGCGACCCTAATAGCGATTAAGCAGCTTAGAAAATAAATGAATTAATTATTAATAATAATAATAATAATAATAAGATAATAAATGAATGAATATCATAACTGCACAATCAATTAATCAAATAATCCATGTAATAGTTCTATGCATACGTTATGTTTGATTTCCCTTAACATTGTTTATTTCAGACTGTGATGAAGCTGAAATTCAAAAAGGACAGAATCTCAGATGTTCAGAGGGCCTTAGATGGGTCAAGAGACTTGGAGTTTAGGGACTTCAGAGAAACACTAAAAGAGTACGTCATTTTTGTTCAAATTTATTTATCTGCAAACCAAAAATTAACGACACAAATATTAACGCTGCTTGTTTATCTGTTCAGAATGGGTCATGAGGATTATGAGATCTCTGAAGCTTTCTCCAGATACGATCAGGACAGGAATCGAATACTTGACCGTGAGGAACAGGAGAAAATGAAACAAGAGCTGGACGCAAAACGGGTTTGGAAAATTTTCTCTCTAGTGTTTTTTTTTTTAATTTTTTTATTTCCATTACCTGTCATGTTTTTGCATTACTATGTGTGAAAGATGTATTTTATTTCACCAGTATGCACTCAACACACAGCTTCATAATCTTAGACATGGAAATAAAGTGGAAGATGATGAGACAAGCCCAGTGAATCCGCTACAATATCAGAGGTAGGCTGTGTGTATGTAAACCACCCACTAATCATTGGATCTATTAAAAAAATTATGGACCATGCATTTCATTTCTAAATAATTTTCATATTTTATTCTTTAGAGAAACTTTTGAGTTGACATGAAAAAAATTAAGAACTTCAATTTTAACAGAAAAACCCTCAATGACCCACACACAAAAAACTAAAACAAACAAACAAACTAAAGTCTTGCACCAGGAATAAGATTTTTAAAATGAATAATGAAAGAATAAGATAATTATCCTTAATTTTATATTGCTATTACTATACCTTGTTATAGTATGCTTTCATGAGATCTTGTACATTGCACTCTTTTTGGCAAACTGGCTATTAAATTCTCCAAATTGCGAAGAATATTATTGGACTTGGAAGGTCTTGTGTCCAAGTGTATGTGAGCATTTATTTCATTTAAACTTTATACATTAAATTCATTACACTTATAATGTAGGTGATTATGTGTAAGAGTTTAACTGTGAAGTGCTTCATGTAAAAAAAAAAAAAAAAAAAAAAAAAAAAAAAAAAAAAAAAAACTGACGGGACCCCC
>JBCNYH010000027.1:31474646-31489301 GCA_039654325.1 Tandanus tandanus | reverse complement strand
TATATATATAGAAAGAAATTAATCATTTATATTGTTTTAATAATCATAAATTGACTCAGCAGCTGATATTGATGATAGGAGTATTTTTACACCTTATTTCAATTATTTTGTTGAAATAAAAGTCTTTTAAATATAAAAACACCTGTTTTGAATAAATCTAGAAATATCTTTGGGATTCATATGTTTGTTGTAATGCCCACTGTTAATTTCACCACTGTATTCAGACAGGAATCCATCATTGTTCTTTCTATTGTATTGTCATAGAATACAAATTCATGCTGCACCTGTTCTAAAGACCATTGCTGCTGTTATTTAGGTTGGTTAAAAAAGTGGCTGAATTGGAAGACAGTCTAGCCATCTCAATGTCCAGGATTGACATGGTCATGGAAAAACTGGGAATGCAGGACACAAAACAAAAAACTAAATAGAAAATCACCTGGCAACCAGGGGTAAGGATCAGGCTTAACCATGATGTGCACTCCTCCACACGAAACTTCATGCATACCAGGGTCTGGCGGTTTATTAGAATAACTTTGTTTTTGTTTTAATTACAGCAGGAGGAGAAAACAGCTGGAAATTGATGCTATGGTAAACCCAAAATGAATTCCCATCTTGGTCCTTGACTGCTCGATTGAGAAATGAAGGAATTATCAGATTTAGTCTAATCCACTGTCACACACTCTACAAATTACTGAAGCACACGACCAAAATACCCACAACCCTAATAGCTAGAAAACTGTAAAAGCCTACGAAAACTAGACCTATTCCAAGCACTCTTATTCTCTCAGTGATGTAGGGTAAGTTACCATGATATATGTGACCCTCCGTCACCAAACCAGTCGGAAGTTTCAGGATTGTATTCGGAGATATCGCCTATTAATGCATATGCGGGCAAAAATTATTTTCAGATCTTAGAATAAAACACTAAAAAAATTTGCAAACTGAACAGTGAGGTTTTTTTTTTCTGATTCCCTCACCATGTCCAGCATCAATACTTAGCTTGGAATTCGCACCATCCAATTATTTGATGTAAAATACATCATTCCAACAATTACCAATAAAATGCCTTTTCAAACCCCTTTAATGTAAACCAACTTTTCCTAAGCAGTGCACACACACACACAAGCATTTCTGCATGGAAGCACATTGCAAAATTGTTTTTTTTTTAACTTTTCAATTTAAATGCCTTAGGATCATCAAATTTAACTGATTAAGATGATGAAGAAAGTGTGTTTGGAGTCTGACAGCAAACAGCCTGGTTTTGACGATCAATTAGATCCAACTGGCAGACCTTTCTATTCCTTGATGAAAAACAAAGCTATAATTTTTTTTTTTTTTTCCCCCCATGTTGAAAGCTTTTATAGAAATATATGCTGCTAAGGAGTTTATTTTGGAAACTTTAAATGCATTTTTCCCCAATTTAAAATTTTCCTTTTGCCCTTGTAGTTCAAAATTCATTGGTCCAATCTTGTCTGATCACAAATAGATAAGCCAAAAGCTTATTTTATTCTCCTTCAGATAAGTACATTTTATATATTTACCCATGTGACTGGTTTGGTGCTGCAGTGTCAAATATTCTAGAAATAAACTTGAGATTTATACAATTCATGTATTTGTATCTTCAGCTAAATATTTTATCGCAGGAGCGTAATGACAAACTGTAGAAATTACACACTGCTACTGTGGCTGTTTACAGATTATGTATTTTATGTTCTGCACTTTAAATATTGTGAAACTAGAGTGCTAGGCATTCATTTTATTACCAGCATAATCGGTTTGTGACAGATCACTATGTATATTCTGTAAAGCATCTCAAGGGCCAGCACTAGAAGTTTTGGAAATATTTAAAATTCCAAGACGACAAGAAAGTCACTGCTGCATCCTTCACAAATTTTCATGTCTTGAAAGACCTCCAATTTATATAGGATTAAACAATTTAGCTGTAGGTACAACATTAAACAAAATGATAGATTCTGTACTTTGGCTTTACCTTTTTAGCTAGAAAGGGATTTAATATTTAAATCACATTATTATGTGTGAAACTTTGCTAATGCTGAACATTAGAAAAATAAACCTGTATTGTACTACATGTAATTAATTGTAGGGATACTTGAACTTATCTATAATGTGCTGATCTTAAATTGTGAATGTATAATTGTTTGAACCTGGAACACTTTGTGCTTCTGATGTTACATGTTACCTGCAAACTATCAGTGATTGTTTCTGCATATTAATATTATTTTTTAAAATTAAAGATATACTGTCCTCTAAAAGTATAAAAGATTTCATGTATACTCCATTTAAAATCTCAAATAAACAACATACATTAATGTAGTCCTAGTCCAATGGTTCATTTATTGAGACTCATTTAGACTTAAAATTATCAAATGCTAGACTGCATTCAAACATTTTACCTATTACATTCGGTTCCTGAAGCAACCTCAACAAATGTGATTTGAAACATGCATTTCAAATCTACAAATTCCCCCCACCCCACCCCCCAAAAAAATTCCCCAAATCTCATTCGTCTGGCTATTAGAGAAAATGGCACGCATATTTGTCAAAACTGCAAATCTACTGTAGGGTCTAAAAACAACAATACAGCTCTCTACAGGGGTATCAGATCAGTAAAACTGAAAATTGTGTGACTGAAAATTAAGGCTTCTTTGTAACACTGAGTGAATTCAGCATGTCAGCCACACGGACATGTGTCTATCAACAGCAGTGCAGTT
Organism: Tandanus tandanus; assembly: GCA_039654325.1. Taxonomy (NCBI): domain Eukaryota; kingdom Metazoa; phylum Chordata; class Actinopteri; order Siluriformes; family Plotosidae; genus Tandanus; species Tandanus tandanus. The sequence goes on along the minus strand of JBCNYH010000027.1, from coordinate 31,486,569 downwards.
TCTGCTCAATCCAGAAATAAAGAAGGGATGCACTGAAAACCCTTTTCCATACCCAGTTATCAAAGGTTATTTACATAATCAGACAGAGTGACCCTTTCTTTAAAGTGAACGAGATTTCACTGTTGGTAAAACATAGTAAAAAGAGAACATCATACACGCTGTATCAAACTCTGGAATCTGAGAGAAATGAGGAGCTAATGTGAATTAAATATACACAACTGCACATAGAAATTCATTTACACTTCAACATTTACAAGACACAGGTCCAATGAACCCCAAAAAGTGCCTTTACTTACATGTGTTTACTGTGTCAGTATGCTTGTTTTGCTTCTTTAGGTACAAAATTTGAAGTCCATTGTGTGACTAACAAGCAAACACATCAGCTATTTGAAAGGGGAGAAATGAAAGTTTAAAATGCATTGTGTTTAGATCATGTACAGCGTTTTGAAAGGTACCTGTGCACTTCCTGCAATTGGCAATAAGCAAATAGGTTGTTGAATACAGATGGAGGGGAGGGAAATGTACAGTTTATTATGACCGGCTCCATTAAAACAATGAAAATAAATTTTGCAAATAAATTCAGTTTCCTGCTGAAGGCGTTCTATAATCAAAATTTGCTTCTTTGCACTTAAACCCTGATTCAGGTCAGTTCTGAATGTTTTCTGTGAAAAAGTCAATGACTTCTATCAGTCGCTTTATTCCCTCCTCATACAAGAATGAGGGCTCCCACAAAGTGACTCAGATGTTGGACAGTGATAAACAAATCACTGTGTCTGGTAGCCAGCCATGCCAAAGTTAGCCTGGTTCATCACAGGGCCAGGCTGTGCCTGAGAGGGCTGAGTCCCAAATCCTCCCACCCAGGCAGGAGACTGTGACTGTCTGCAAGGAGAAAGCATGTAAGGAAGTGTTGATATTTTCAAATGTCTGAGCAGATGAGTTTAATAATAATTGTGCACTTTGCAATTCTCTGAAGAGTAGTTACCACCATGATGTCACTGTGTCATAATTAAAAATAAATAAAATTTTAAACATCTAATAAATTAACTTAAAGTACAATCAGTGCTGTTATGTCCCACAGTTTAGAATGCACCAGTCATAACACCTACAGGACAACGTATAGTGAATCAATATAAAACACCTGCATTATCCATACTCCTTTACAATAAGTGTCAAAACTTACTCCACTCCGAATCCCTGCTGATTCCATGTCTGTCCATACATTCCATAGGATGGTACTTGCCACCCGTTTGTCATGTACTGGCCGTACTGCTGAGGATTCCCATACATCTGATTCCAGTGACCCCACTGTCCATAATCCACCTGCTGGAAATAACCAACCTTTCAGCCAAAACCCTTATGCTCTGATATTTTTTGTATTTTGATATAGGAGCTTAACTAGTTGCTAATATTCCCAAATTAATAGTGCTACAATAAACATTTATAAAATGATGCCCACTTGTTCTGTTACCGGCTGGACAGTTTTTGCCATATCAGGTGACTCTTTGCCCCAGTAGCACTTAACAATATGGCCTTCAATGGTTGTTCCATTCACTGACACAATGGCATGGGCAGCACTTTCATGGGACGAGAACCTGTGTGCAACAGAGATCTACAGTAAGCAAACAAACCTTACAGAATATGCATGGTTAAGGCCGGAGCCAATAGTGGAGATAAGGATCATGCCGATTTGCTCATTATCTCAGTTATGTGTTATCCAACATACTTTCAGCCTTCAGCAATTAGTGGTAAATAAATGAGTTGGCCATGTTCAATATAAATAAAACTCCAAGTCTAGAGTCAATGAGGTCTCTGAACTTCTTTGGCGCCATCTAAGGGAAAAGCGGTGTAGTTACATAACCAAAGCCTGGAATATGACTGGAATGCAACCTACTTGCAATAATGAACGATTTCCAGTTTAATTTTGCATGTTAATTACTGAAATTAGCATGAACGGACATATACACAGGAAGTGCTTAGCTCATTGCCCACCATCACTAGGGTCATGCACACAAAGTGAGTCGCTATTTATGCAGACATCTCAGGATATGGATTTCACAGTGAAAAGAGTAGTAGCTGGCAAGTCCCCTACAAGACCATAAATATATGGCTAGTGTACATATAAATAACAACCTTTACTTTTAGTTCACAGATAGCACATTTTACAGACCAAATCTGTAACTTTTCCTGGTTTCTCTAATGTTTTGTCATGGCACATTTTTGGCCTGCCTAGTTAACTGTTCAGATATTTAGTGAGCGTAAAGAGCTGGCATATCATCGATTGTTTTTTCCATACCAAAGGGGGGAAAAAAAACCCTATCATTTATAGTGGCATGACTCGCTAAAATATTTAGCTGATAATTTTTCTTAAAACATAAGAAATTATTGGCTAAGCATTTACCAAGTCATGCCACTATTAATAATAATCGTGTTCTACTTAGAGATCAAGGCAATTTCTGAGCAGCTCTTCTACATTGGCACAACAATTAAAGTTGTGGACTTTGTTTCCTTACAGTAAACATTTTGGGGGAACACTGGGTAAACTTTTCAACTGTATACTTTTGCACCAACTGATACTTGTCCCAATCGTGTTGCCAAAAAGTTGAGAGCAGTTTAATTCCATGTCCATCCATATAATACCATACTCACTCGAGGTTAGGTTATTGCACCTGCCATACATGTCACTGGCATTTAATGACTTTACATGGTCAATAAAATGGCTTTACAGCTGCAAGTCAAAAAAGTCAATGCTGAAGAGCAATAAATAATGAATAGATGAATTACTTAAAAAGCTGTTTGTGTCAGTAGATTCCCTCAAATAATTTACAGTGGGAGTGTATGCACATGTGTGCGTGTGTTTGTAAACTGCTCTTAGGACCTACCTGATAAAAGAATAACCTTTTTCTGGGAAAACTCTGATTTCCATTATTTGCCCAAAAGGTGAAAATGTCTGTCGCATTAGGTGATCTGTCACAAAACAATGCCAATCACATACTGAAAATGCAACACCAACTCCACAAATTCTACAAGATTAGTCTTAGTGATAAATCGATGCCCGTCTTACCTGAGAGTCCTGATTGGATTCCACCACAGTATACAGTGCAGTTCTGGGGACTTGACTGGTTCACAACATCTTCATATCTCAGTTGCTTTGGGCTGGCTAGGATTTCCGCAAAATAAAGCAATTGTTTAAAGTGAGTATATTTCACTATTTCTAACACTCAGCCAACAATTACTAACCTATATCATACAGCCAAAAGATTGCAGATAGCCACCCAATCATTCCCATTTGCACTTAAAAAAAAAAAATCCCATTCAAGATTTAGTCCCCCTTTACTGCAATAATAAGCTCCACTCTTCTGGGAAGCTTTTCAAGCAGATTTTGGAGAGTGGGTGTGGGGATTGGTCGTTAAGCGACAAGAGGATTAGTGACATCAAACACTGACTGGGGCACAGAGAAGGCCTGGCCTGAGTTCAAGTTCATCCCAAAAGTGTTTCAGTGGGGTTGAAGTCAGGGCTCTGTGCGGGTGACTCGAGTTCTCGCACTCCAATCTTAGCAAACAATGTCTTTGTGGATCTCGTTTTATGAACAAGGGCAGGGTCATGCGGGAACTGGTTTGGGCTCTTTAGTTCTGTTTAAAGGAAATCGTAATGCTACAACATACAAAGATAATCGAGACAATTATCTGCTTCCATCTGTGTTAACTGTGTTGACCCCAAACTTTTGACCATATAGTGTGTGTAACTTTATTCAAGTAATGCTCAAAAAAAGAATACAGAAAGGTAAATGATTTGAAACCCATTACCACAAATCTAATTTTGGCGAGTATAGTTAAGTACTTTCTCATTCTACCAAGGCTGCTTTGATTACCTATGAAAGAAACCATTTAGCTACATTTTATTGGGCTCCTTCAGCACCAGGCTCTACCTACTGACTGATATGTCAATCAGAAGACCTGTAATTTACTTACTGTCTTGAGTATTCTTAGGCGCTGGGGGCTTCCTAGTAGCCCAGTTAGTCCGAATCTGCCGTCCTCCTAACCACTGGCCGCCCATGTGTACTATGGCATTCTCTGCATCCTACAAATAAGATAGAAACAAGCTTAAACTATGCATTTAACATAAAGTGGGGAACGAAAAGTGATCAGAAAATTGCTAGCCTTTCAACACTGCCTTTCTATGATTTAAAGCCCCTGTTTGTTTTTTTATTAAATATTAAGTTCAGAATTAACTGAACCATCAAAAGACTAAAGGATCTAAGGGTCAATGTATTTCACCAATTTCCATTTTAATGCAATGAGCATTATTAAATAATTGTTTAAATTTATATAAGACTGCAAATGGATCATAATGGGTGTAATAAACAGAAATAGAAATAACCTTCACTTTGTGTTCCTGAGCTGGAGCCTTACCAGTTTGTTATAGAAGGACACAAATCCATACCCCTTTGATTTCCCTGTTGTCATATCCTTCACCACACGAGCATCCCTGAAAGAATACGACAGACCAGATATGTCAGTTTTCTTCTTAATCAGCCAGCATGGCAAAAGAAATGAAAGGAACCACACACACACATACACATACAGTACTGTGAAGCACTTTACAGCACCCTAAATAAACGGATGAACTAATTACGCTACCAATTCTCTGCATCTTCACGCTATAGGTATGCTATCAATATAGTAACACATGCAACCTACTATACACTGCTTTGTAAATTTCCTGCTGAATCAAAGCTCATAATATAGTGATCCTGTTCTTACACACAAGACTTTACACTTTTAGAAGAGTAAAAATAAGAAAAACCACTACAAACAAATTACTTATTTACCATGCATTCCTAATTTCTTTTGCTGTCTCTAATCCTACCAGCAGAGTTATACAGAAATATCAAGAGTGGAAAAAAAGGAATTAAACGGCATACATGGCCTGTTAACAGATTTCTTTATTTTTCCTGGTCAATTCTTTACCACCAATATGGAGTTTGGGAAGCTGCAAATTTCGAAAAATTGACATTTTCAGAATTTTAAGAATATCAAACTATCAAAACAACTAGGCAAACCACAAAATACAACACTTTTACAAGTTCAAGAAATATTGGAGGATTATTAAAAAACTACACTACTTGTGTTAATACAAAAATATTGCAGTATATAAATATAAAAAGGTAAAGAGTAAATAGAAAAAATCTACATCTGAGTTCCCAGTGTGCACAGTTCCTTGCTGTTAGCCTTCAAGCTCCTGTCCAATCCTATGAGCATTTCTGTAAAATAACCAGAGTGCTATTAACTAACACTCACAGCTAAAAAAGAATCTGAAAAATGTTCAGCTTATTGTAACAATTTAACACCAAATATTGAACTGCTTTAAAAGTGAACAGTCAAATTTACTTACCATTTCTTCAATTAAATCAGGAATGTGGGGCAGAAATTCTTTTTAAGGAACACCTTTAACACATGGCTCTAGACACAGTACTTCCTAAAAAGGTCTAATGTAGTGCTTTGGGAACTGAAGAACATCGTATGGCTTTACTTGTGTTTTAGTGCAGTACTGAAAACCTGGAAAGATGGTTTTACAGACTGTGCAGTCACGCACGGATTTAGCTCTATTAACATTAAGAATCCACCCTAACAATTTCATGTCACTCCTACAACACACAACAAAAACAATCAACTGCCTCTCCCTCAACTCTGCCTTTGTCCTTCTTTTGCAAGTAAAAAAAAGAAAAAAGAAGAAGAAAAAAAAAAAGAAATGTAGATGACAGTTAAGCTATTATAAGAAATCATTAAATAATAATTATATAGTTGATTTTAAATAAACCTCAGTGGCACAGCGCAGGAAGCTACTTAGCACTTACGAGATTTTCCCAAAGGGAGCAAATGCGGCTCTGATATCATCAGTGGTGATCTCAGGACTCAGATCTCCCACAAAAACATGGAAATGATCTATAATGGGGGAAAAAAATCTGTTATCCTGAGCCACTAAAAACAACATTTAGTCTTCTAGCTGCATAAAATGATTAAAATTACACAGGAAACAGCTCTTATCGAGTACAACTTTTTAGAAAACTTCTAAAACAATTTCTAAAACAACTTACTGGATGTGTCTTTCTTCTGACTGCTTGGAGTTGTTGCCCAATTCACCTTGACCTCCTGCAAATGGTTTAGACAAAATGGTACTCTCATATAAACCTATCACACACTAACACTAACTTAGTTCCCACATCACAAGCACGGGCGAAGATATACCTTTCCTAGTATCTTCCTTCCATTCATTGCTGCTAGAGCAGCTGCAGCATCTCTATGCTCATAGAACTCCACAAAACAATATGGGTCATTGCTTGTGTGCTGCAATATAGAAAATCCAACATTATCCAACTGCAGAGAAGAAACAGCAGGAAAGTATGTTATTAATCAGGCAGATGTCACAACATTTAGACAATAATTAAATAATGCTTTAAAAATAATCAAAAGCCTAGCTATCTGTATGGACTTCTTGATTTTCAGTGTACTCAATATAAAAATATTAACTTCTGCATTACACAATACATTAAAGTTCAGGTTATTTTATTCTGCTTTTTTCTAATTTGTATTTAGTTGATTCCTTATACTTAAACAAACTACACATTTCTAATAAAAAATAAAAACCCTCCTACATTTTAGCTTAAGCCAAAATACTGCATTCACGATCAATAAAACGACATTTATTACCGAGTGAAATTTGTAGTGCCCAAAACGAACTAAAACAAATATCAACACATCTTTCCTAGCTTGGTGAGCTTTAGAAGAAACCTAGATTTTCATTTATCCAAAACCATTAAAATTCTTACCTCTGTTATCATTTTACAACTTTTACAAGGGCCAATCTGGGTAAAAAGCTGAAGGATTAAGTTTTCTGTGACATCCCTGGACAGGTTTCCCACATACCTGCAAAAAAACAAAAACAAAACAGTTCCAGACAGATCCGTAAATCTCACACCATCATACAACACGACAGACAAAACTAAAAGTAGAAGATTTGGAGTACAGACAGAGAAAACAGACAAGGAAAGATGTTTTTTCTAGTTTGATTATTTGCGTAATAATGAAAAACAGAGCCCCTTTTACCTTGGTCTAAAAAATTTAAATCTAAAAATAATATGCTTAATAGTTACATAATAAAATTGCACACACAAATATCTATATATATATATATATATAAATAAACTGTACTGTAGATGTGGTAAAGGATTGAGATACGTGAGCAGTGATGTATGAAGAAATCACACTGAATGCAACTGCAAAACTGACGTTATTTTGAAAATGCGTTTAAAAGGCAGTCAAGAACTCCACAATTTCAACGTATTAACTTCCAGCAGTAAAAATTACACAACAACTCCAAACAAATAAATGACATTCTGGCTGTGAAACGTCTAGAAGGACATGAGGCATTGTTGTGAAAGAGGCCACAGCACCGGCGCTATTAGGCCTCCGAAAATTAGCAGCTGGGGACATCAGACAATAGCTAACATGTAGCCCGGTTAGCTAACTGACGATAACACTGAAGCTACTTATACTTTACTCGATGCTTTAAATGTAAAAATAAAAAAAGACCTGGTTCCTCGTTGTCGCACACTGCGAGAGACTACAACTACATTAAGTTCAACTCTGCATTTCGACTTAAATTAACTCCTACACAAGATAAATCCAACCTGCGTACAAATTAACATTAGCCGCGGACACAAAACGCTGGCTAGCACTGCTGAGCCGGCTAACAACGTAACACCAGCCAGTTATCAATAAACAAACCAAGAACTTTAATTCGCTTCACGGTAACAAACTTTATATCCATACACAACTAAAAGTAAAATCTGTACTGAAAATTGAGTGACGGTGCACCTCTATTTTCACCCCTCCGGGCTAACCAGATATGGCTATGCTAACGACTGAGTATTTGAACACTACTCTGATCCAAGCGCATGGACTCGCATTGTTCAGCAAATTACTTACAGGGTTTTGGGGTGGCTTTCGTCTTCCATTCTCAGATATCCTACAAAGTTTAGTTAGACTGATTATTAACCCACCTGTCGTTATATCTTATGTAAAAGAACACCAAAGTGATAAAGCTAGTTACTTTGCTTATTGTGTAGAAAATGGCGAAACCCGGCCAGCCAGGACTTCAATCAATGCGCACGCGCGAGGGATGACGGGGTTGGACATTAAACCGACGCAGGATACGTTCAAACTGCGCAGTACTGCGCACATTCTGAAGATTTACCCATCTTCCACTGACCGGTACCCGATACTGCACTCAAATTATTTGCTCACAGACCTCATATTAAAATCATATTTTATGCAACTGCAATTACAGACAGTATATAAGATCCTATTAGTTATATAGGGTATTTAATAGTAATGCAGTAGCTACATATTATATTTAGGCGTAATCTGCGCAGCGTCAGCATTGCACTACGAGCCTGCCATAAGGTTCTGGATTTAACCATAGCCAGAAAAATATTCTGATCTGGCCACAATCCAAGAGATAAATATTCAGCTGAGGGCACTGTGTACTATCCAGCAAAATTGTTGAATGACATTGTTCACTGATTTCATGCCCTCTTATTTCTCTATTTTAGGCTTTATTTATAAGCCATGCACACATCACTAGTACTTCAGAAATACAAGACAGCGCATAGTGTTCCTCTATGATTTAATTATGTATTGTGTATTTTATTTGTTTCTTTTTTTTCCTAGTAAAACATATCTGCAATATGTATGTATACCTACCACTGAGATTAGTTTTACATATCTACCTTGTTTGAACAAATAAAGAAACATATACTGTACACATATTATTTACTTTCATAAGCAAATAAAAAAACAGACAATGCAACATGAGTCTTAAATGTTTGTCAAAAATAATGGAACCCATTTGATCCCACTTGATTTTTATTTGTGACACTTTTACAATTAAGAAGAATTAAGTAAGCAAGTGGTGGCTCCGTGGTTAAGGCTCGGGGTTACTGGTCAGAAGGGGATCAAGCACCAGTACCAACAATTTGCCACTGGTGGGCTCTTCAGCGAAGCCCTTAACCCTCAACTGCTCAGTTGTATTAATGAAATAAAATGTAAGTCTCTGACAAATGCCAAAAATGTAAACTCAAAAACTAATATTATTCACCTTACCTTCCTTTTACTCTGGGGAACTGGTGTGCATACAGAGCCCCTGTATGAAATCACACTCCATTTTAATTGTATGGTGTCAATAAAGGTCAACAGTAATGCTGTCCTGCTCATTGTGAAGCCTTTTTAATGTCCCATGTGAACTGCATTCAATCTGGTTTAGTCACCTGTACTGGTACACCATATAAAGCACTAAATATCTTTTTTTGGAACAGAGTAACCCTATCGTAATACTGTTTACAAAATGATTAAACATTTACACATGAAATATATTATTGAAATATAAATTGTATGAGTTATCAATTGTATAAACTTATACAATTGAATCTACTCAACAATTAGACTATAATAAGAAAAATGTGCATTTCCGATACATTAAATCAGGGTAGGGCACAGTGGAGTAGTGGTTAATACATCTGCCTTGCAGAAAGAAGGTTTTGGGTTCAATTACCAGGCTTGGGAGTCTCTGTGTGGAGTTTACATGTTCTTCTTGTGCTTGCGTGGGTTTCCTCTGGGTGCTCAGGTTTCCTCCCACAGTCCAAAGACATGCACATATGGCTAACTGGCTGTTCCAAATTTGCCCTAGGTGTGAGTGTGAATGGTTGTATGTGTCGTCCTGTGCTGGTCTGGTGAGCTGCTCAGGGTGTTCCCCACCTTGCTTGACAGGGGATGCTAAGTATTCACCAGCGTCTGTTTGTTTGTTGGTTTGTTTGTTTGTCTATCTGTCTGTCTGCCTGTTAACAGGATTACGCAAAAACTATTTAACTGATTTTCACCAAACATGGTGGAGGGATGGGGTATGGGCCTGGCAAGCACCCTAACATTGTGAAACAGATCTGGATCACAATCAGGATCCAGGAATATATTAAAGGCTTTTTAACAAAAACTGCCAATCTGATTTTCTTCAAACTTGATGGAGGGGTGGGGCCTGGGCCTAGAATTAACCTTAAATTTTGAAGGCGATCTGTGCATGGGGTCATTTTGAAGAAAACAAAACATCTTGAGATCCCAACTTGATATCCTTGTCGTTAACAGGGGTTGTTGGGGGGGGGGAGGGGGGGGGTGTTCATCTGACACCCACTACGGGGAGGTATTTGATTATAACTATTCCAATTTATAATAATCCATTTGTGCCTGGTGGAGGTACCCTGCACTCTATGAGTGCCCCTCTAGATGTGCATTGTGTTGGTTGTGTGCAAGTATCTGTCTGTGTATGACACCAATAATTATTTGACAAGGGTTCAGTAAGTGATAGTACATTGGTTTAGTGGTTAGCACTGTCATCTCACTGTGAGAGGTTCTGGGTTTGAATCTCATGGCCAGCAAGGGCCCTTCTACTTTGACTTTGCATGTTCTGTCCTGGTTGTTTGGGTTACCATTGAGTGTTTTGGTTTCCTCACACAGTCCAAAGACATGCCCATTGAGTCAACCAGCCACTCTAAATTGCCTGTAGGTGTTATTGTGAAGGATTAATTTTTGGCTCTGTGTTAGCCCAGCAATAGACTAGTGACCTGTTCTGAATATAATCTGCCTCTTGCTTGAAGCCAACTAGGGTTGACTCCAGCTTCCATCATGGCTCTGACTGATAAGAGGTATAGATAATGGTTGGATGGATTCAGTAATTGATAATCATTTCATTTCATTTTGTGAACTGCTTTATTCTTTATTAGGGTCTTGGGGAGGCTTGAGTTTATCCTAACTGACACCAAGCAAAGATGGGGTACACCCTGAACAGCCAGCCAGACCATTGCAAGGCCAACACAGGCACTAGGGGCAATTGAAAATATTGAGTTAACGTAATGTGCATGTCCTAGAGGAAACCCATGCTAGCCCACACAAACCTACGCAAACATAAGGAGAACATGCAAACTCCACACAGAAATGCCATTGCCAGGCACTGGGCTCGAACTGTGAGGCGTAAGTGGGCAGTGGGAGCTCAGTGATTAAGGCTCTCCGTTACTGAAAAGCGGGTTAGTTGTTTAAGCCCCAGTACCACCAAGCTGCCACTCTTGGGCCTTGAGCAAAGCCCGTAACCCTCAACTGCTCAGTTTTATTAATGAGATAAAAATATAAGTCACTCTGGATAAGGGCTTCTGCCAGATGTCATAAATGTAAATGTAAAAGGAAGTGCTAACCACGACGCCACTGTGCTGCCCTAATTAATTTAATAAACAAGAACACCACTTTCACTCTCACTCATTCATTTGCCAAATCCTACTAGGGTTGCGGGGAGGGTGGTGCCTCACAGCCAACACTGGACAAAGGAGGGGTACATCCTGAACAGCCCGCCAGACCATCGCAGTGCAGCACACACACACACACACACACACACACACACACACACAACCATTCACACTCACAGTCACTCCTAGGATCAATTTTGTACAAACAATTAGCCTAATTTGCATGTCTTTGGACTGTCGGAGGAAACTGGAGTACCTGGAGGAAAACCACACAAAACCACGGAAAACACAGAAATGAACAAGCCTGGGACTCGAACCCAGGACCTTCTTGCTGTGAGGCAGATGTGCTAACCAGTACAATAACAACAACAACAACAACAAAACAAGCTTCCAGTTAAATTGAACAAAAGTCTGATAAAACGAGCCACTATTTAGTATTCAACAAATTTCAGTGTGTGTGTATGTCTGTGTGTGTGTGTGTGTGTGTGTGTGTGTGTGTGTGTGTGTGTGTGTTGTGGGGGTTTCCTCTCCACACAAAAGGTGCAACAAAAACACAAAAAATAGCCCTCTCTCCCTGCTTCT
>JBCNYH010000027.1:31429707-31446120 GCA_039654325.1 Tandanus tandanus | reverse complement strand
TAAGAAAACAAAATGTTTCCAAGGTGTCAGTTTCACGGGGGAACTTCAAGGGTTGAAAAAGATGGTTTGCTCACGGAAAGGAAGCTGCCTGGGACTTGGAGTTTTTTTTTTTTTTTTTTTTTTTTTTTGGTGTGCTGTTAGCAGTTTATTTTCGACTGCACGACATAGAATGATTATTCTGATATGTAGGAAGGATAGTTCTCCCCTTGACAGTTAGTACTGTTGTGTTTGCCTGTATATCTATGATCCTCTGTAGTTTATCTATAGTCAGAACAGCTTTAGAGCAGATATCCTTGGCTTGTATTCATTGTACATGGCTTTTGGAGCATCCCAAAGACAGTAAATACATTTGTGTAGTTGTCGATAAAAAGTTGTAAGATTTTACTATGAATTAATTCTGGAAAACTGCCAAAAAAGCAAGAAATTGTATTTTCGATGATAAGGTAATTGGATAAGTTTCAATGGCGTTAGTGAAGTTTACCTCCAGTGATGAGACAGGGACAGCTGTGGATGGTGGAGATAATCGGAGACGACAAATTTTCCAACGTCCATGTACATGCAGCAGTCTTTAGATGTTGGCATTAATGGTGTTTTCCACAAATATAACTTTTGAGTTAGATGGACTTGAAATGTTTCTTAGCCTGCCACACATCTTATTAATTTCGTATTAATGTGGTCTAATTTGCTTTTTAATGATTTAGATGTAGTCAGCATGGATTTGCTTCTCTTGATCTTTTCTAGCTTTGTAAGAAGCACCACTTTGGGATTAACAAACCAGAGAAAATTACCCAGTCTCCAGATGAGTCCAAGTTCCTGCTGAAGACTCTCAGTCATATCAAGTCCAATGTTGCTGTTCCCATCAAGAAAAAGGTTATTGGCTGATTTTTTAAGTGCATTCATTCATAAACACTTATAAAGTAATAGTATTTCTTTCAGTATATGCCTGTACTTTTTCTAATAGAGATATTATTTAAATTTGGTTTAGCTACTTATTGTCTCCTTGTCTTCTGGTATTGATAACATTCAGATTACAATATCAGTAGTACATGAATTACTCCACTGATCTGCGTTTAATGCATATTTCTTTTGCCTAATATTGTTTTTTTCCCCCCTCATGCTTTTCAGGTCAAAGAGAATAAAGAAAAGGAGCGTCTGGAGCGGAGACTGCTTGATGAACTCTATAAGATATTCATGGATTCGGATTCCTTTTACTACAGCCCCACTTATGACTTGACAAATACTGTACAGAGACAGGGAGCCTCAGACAAGTCTGATCTGCCACTGTGGAAACGGGTGAGGGGCCTCTCTATTCCAGACAATGTCAGGATGTTCCATGGTTCACACCATACACTGATAAAATACAGTGAAACGGAGCTATATTTCCCACATTTGAAGTTGATGTGCTATGTGTATGATTTAGACAAAGCATTCCATGTTTTATCTTTGTATTTCCTTTTTCCTGTGTGACTACTCAATGTAGGCAGCGTTTAATACTATTGGTTAGGAGACTAAATGAAACATCTGACCAGACAGACTTTAACTGACAGTTTTGATGAGCCTATGATGGTTAAAAGTCTCTAATTCTTGTTCTCGGCTGACGTAAGTGGAACCTGATCTTGTCTTCTGCTGTTCATCACGTTCAGGGTTTGGAATTTTGTGCATGCTGAGATACTTTTCTGCTCACTATGTTTGTGAAAAGTGATTATTATTTGAGTTCCTATAGACTTTCTGGCAGCTCAGACAAGCCTGGTGATTCTCATTTGATCTCTTTTATATAGCAAGATGTTTCAAGCTCTTGACATGTATCTGCATATTTGTATGCATTTGCATTGTCCCACTCCCGCAAATGTGACAGACTGAATAAGTGTATAAATGTGCAGCTGTGCACATGTTCCTATTAAAGGGGCCCATTCACTGACCAGGCATATTAAATAAACATGAAATACACTTACTCACTCACTCATTTGCCGAACCGCTTCCTCCGACTAGAGTTGTGGGGAGGCTGGAGCCTATCTCAGCCAACACTGGGTGAAGGCAGGGTACACACTGCCAGCTTTCCAGATCATCGTAGGGCCAACACACACACAACCATTCACACTCACACCCAGGGGCAATTTGGAATAGCTAATTAGCCTAATGTGCATGTCTTTGGACTGCGGGAGAAAACTGGAGTACCCGGAGGGAACCCACACAAGCACAGGGAGAACATGCAAACTCTACACACATACGCCCGAACCCAGGACTTGAACCCAGGAAGTTCTTGCTGTGAGGTGGAAGTGCTTGCCACCATGCCACTCTACATGAAATACAGTGGTCACTTGGAATTAAAATGGAATCGGCTAGGATGTCTTTCTGAAACCATGTGCTTACTCCTGTACGTGAGGACAGTAGCCCTTTCATCAGACGCTATGATATTAGGAAACGTTGCCATTTTAGGGTGAGCGAAAGTGCAGAACAATTGATCTTTGACTTTTCCACATTCTATGAACTAGTGTTGTGTTGCCAAGTTATCGCGCTTACAAAACAAAACAAGATGTGAAACAGGTGAATAAAAGATGCTAAGCCCATGAGCTGGGTGGATTTACTGGGAAACCTTTGTATTCAGCCAAAAGGAACTGATAATGGAAGGTAAAACACAGGCTGTTCACTAGTGAATGGGACCTTTAAAGTGAGTAAATAGAGGAGGACACTTTTTTTCCTTTGGTCTTTCTTTTGTATTTTTCCCTAATTTAATCAAATCTAATTCCTACCCATCCAACATTCTTCCCTATCACACAACAGCTACCAAAAAGGGAGGACGAAAGTCACCACGTACTTCCTTAGAGGCATGTGATGCCAGCTGACCACATTTTTTTTGATCTGCTGTTCGTTCAGTCAGAAGTGGAGTAGCACACTCAGATGAACGCGCTATCCACCCCTTTGTAAGCATGAGCTCACAGACAGTGATGATTGGCTAGTGTTATTTGTTAGTGACATGAAAGAGAGTGTATGCAGTTGTATTGTAATCACTCGTGTTTTTTTTGTCAGTTTGCCTGTGAACAAAATCCTGACCACACCTGTGCAAAGATTTTTACTAACCTGGGTTGGGACACTACCCTACCTGAGTCCCAGAGATCATTTGATTTTGGAATGTCAAGCTCACAGGTGAAGATCAGAGCAAGGTCACAAAGTTTTGGAGCACTGATAACTTCGGAACCGGTCCTGATAAACAGATCGTTGCTATGGAACAATAATAGGAAACCTATATGGACTTTCAAATGAAACAGTTATCTTTGACCTTGAGTGACCATGAAAGGTCAAACCCCAGCAATCTCTTAATTCCAACAGTTAACTATTAATAATTAAGAGGGTTTTTTTGTTTCCTGCTAATTTGGTTATGTCTACTTACTATAGAACATATCCTAAGACGAGCATATGGGTAATTAAAACCAGTACCAGTCTATGGCCTGTGTGCTACATTAACCATGCTGTGTGGTGGAGGTACCACGAACTTTGAGTGGCCTTTTAGTTTGGTTATAGTCCTGCCCCATTTATTGATAAGGCAACTCATGAGGCTTGCATACTTCTATAAGGGGATAGGATTGGATTAGGAGGTGAAGAAGGGAAGGGTTATTAATATTTTTTGGCACTTGCAGCAAAAGGCTTTAAAATTTGTTTTAAACTCATCAAACTCCTTTAATGCTGAAGTAATGCTGTAATTTTTATTTCTACAGGTTGATGATCGTTTCTTCTGGAATAAATATATGATACAGGACCTAATTAACCTACAGGTGCAAAATATCACATTTACATGCACACTTAAAATGCAGCATTCCAATCCAGCAAAAAACTAAAAGGCAAACTTTAAATGTATCGTGTTGCAGGTTTCCGAGGTGGACTTTTGGGTGATCCCCATAATCCAAGGCTTTGTGCAGGTGGAGGAGCTGGTAGTGAACTACAATGAAAGCTCTGATGAGGAAAAAAGCAGCCCAGAGACACCACTGCAGGAGCAGAGCATCTGTGTAGATGACATTCACCCACGTTTCACGGTGGCTCTCATTTCCAGACGCAGCCGTCACCGTGCTGGTAACGCACATTAAAGAGTTTAAGCGTGATATTTGAATGTGATTTGATGCTTCTGGCTCAGGTCTGGTGCTCTGGTTGATGTGTAAGTACTGTAAGGTGATCATGTGTAACCTAAGCTTCCCTGTCAAAGGCATGCGCTACAAGCGGAGGGGAGTGGACACTGACGGACATGTGGCCAATTATGTGGAGACAGAGCAGCTAATCCACGTGCATAATCACACGCTGTCATTTGTGCAAACACGAGGCTCGGTCCCTGTGTTCTGGAGCCAAGTTGGGTACCGCTACAATCCAAGACCACGTCTAGAGAAAGGTATGGCATGAATGTTCAGCCGTGAGGCTCATTATAAAACAATTTCGCCTAGTGTGACATCACAATAAATGAATGACAGGTAATTGAAATGTGTAAGTCTGTAATGCAAAATCATTGTTTCTACTTGCACAATCATTGACTTAAGATGTTAGTCCTGTTACACTAAACACCTCATCTGAGAAACATTTCCTGTTTCTTGATGTTTTGAAGGAGAGAAGGAAACCGCTCCCTATTTCGCTCTGCACTTTGAGGAGCAACTTAAAATTTATAAAAAACAGGTAAGGTCAGCTGGATAACAGTGTCCAAATGAGACTTATGATTAGGGATCATTAAAGCAACTTGGTAGAAGAAGCATTAAAAGAGACAGGTAATACAACTGACATTAAATTAGAACTGTCATTCAAAGATGATGACTAATCTGGAACATTGAATACGCTTGTGAGTATTCTCACTTGCCCATTAGCCGAACCGCTTAATCCTACTAGGGTTTTTTGGGAGGCTGGAACCTGTCTCAGCCGACACTGTGCAAAGGTGGGGTACAATTTGAACAGCTCACCAGTCCAGTGCAGGGCAACACACACACAACCATTCATGCTCACACTCACACCTAGGGTCAATTTGGAATAGTCAGCCTAATTTGCATGGCTTTGGGCTGTGGGAGGAAACTGGAATACCCAGAGGAAACCCACGAAAGCACGGAGAGAAAATGCAAACTCCACACAAAAACACCCAAGCCCGGGAATCGAACCCAGGACCACTCTGTGAGGTGGACGTGCTAACCACTGCTCCACTGTGCCACCGTGAATATACTGTATATATTCTGATTACTGACTGATTGGAATGATATAATCCTGTTTATTTCACCAGGTCATAATCAATCTGGTGGACCAAAATGGGCGTGAGAAGCTGATTGGTGATGCATATCTTAAACAGGTGCTACTCTTCAACAACCCCAACTTAACCTACATCTCATTTGACTTCCATGAGCACTGGTGAGAATACATATTCCATCCTCCATATCAGTCTGCTGATATAAAATGTCTGACTATGATAAAGTTATATTAAAAAATATGTGAAGCAATTTTTTTAATGATTAAACGACATTGATCTAATGTTTGTGTTAGACTGTCGTGTTTCAGTAGCGGTACTGGAATACTTTCTGTATCATAGCAGTTGTCTGTTAATTAATTGATTGACTTCCTGGCTTCTTTTTAAAATAAGTAAACATGGAGAACATTGGAAAAGGTTTTTAATTGGCATGTAATCCCTTTTCTACCTGAATGTAAAGCAGTGTGAACCAGATGAAGGTGGTCTGTTTTTCATTTATCTAGTCTAGGAATGTGGGATGGTAAAGTGTCTCCTCTTTTTTTCAGTCGAGGGATGAAGTTTGAGAATGTCCAGACGCTCACTGACGCCATCTCTGACATCATAACAGACATGCGATGGGGCTGGTCAGTATTTTCTTTGAACTTTTTAAAGTGCCTTTGAAATCAAAATGGATACTTTGGAGTTTTTCCTAGTTATTTGTGTCTGTGCTAGGATATATTACAACCGGTTTTATTTTTTAATTACACATTTATTTGTTTGTTTTACATATTAATGATATAAGTTTCTACGTACCACAAGTATTTCCAATTAAGTTCTCTCCCTTTCTCCCTGATTTTCTCCCCAATTTTAGTCGAAGCCTGTTCCCATCCATCAAGTGATGCTTCTCACTGCATTTTTTCAAACTGCTGCACATGTAGGAGCTCACAGATGCTTATGATTGGCTAGTGATTGCTTACGTGACAGGGAAGTGAGTGCATGCCATCCTTTCCTCCCTGAGAGCTTAGGCAATTGGTGCTCATGGGTTCCCTGCGTGCATCAACCCCGGCCTTTAATTCACCAACTCTTGGGTGGCAGTGTCGCACCTTGCTAGGATAGGAATCAATACCATGCCATACCAACTTTATTTATATAGCACTTTCACACAGCCATGGCTGAAACAAAGTGCTGTACAACACAAGTAAAATTAGGGCAAAACACAAACCATTCAAAACAACATAAAAGCAATTAATAAGTAAAAACAACTAATAATAATAATAATGGTGCTTGAACTGTGATAGCAAATAGCATCAAGATATATCCCACACCCCCAAAAAATTACCCTGCTCTGCCTCCCTTGCAAGCCACTTTTCTCTCCTAAACTTAAATTCTGATTTTGATTTGGCGTTTGTTGTAGTGTTGCATATCTTAAATGCTATTTGTTGTCGCAGTTCAACTACCACAATTGATCCCTATCCTATCTAACTATCTCAAACAGAATGGGATGAACATACAGCATCACGTTTGTATAAATCAATATATCTGTCTCTTCATGAGCTTGAGTGCTAAATATGCATCTCCTATAGGGTGGACAAAGCAGGAGTTATCTGTACACAAGATGGCATTTTCCGAGTTAACTGCATGGACTGCCTGGACAGGACTAATGTAGTTCAAGCAGCTGTAGCACGTGTGGTTATGGAAAAGCAGGTATGCAAAACTACCAGAGTGGTATGGTTGTATGAACACTGTCCAGTACTACACTGAATGCTATACTTATCCTTGTACCAGTGATTCTCCTGAACCATGCTGCTCCCTACTTAAGACTCCCCCTTTTAAGAGTATTTTGTACCCGTTCTAGTTGAAGAAACTTGGGGTGATGCCCCCGGAACAGCCACTGCCCCTTAAATGTTACAGGATCTACCAGGTGATGTGGGCCAACAATGGAGACACCATCAGCCGCCAATATGCTGGCACAGCTGCTTTAAAGGTAACTCACATGGGTGAATAGGTGCAAGTCATCAGGTTTATGTGGAGTACCTATTCTATTTATCTGTGCCTGCTGCAATACAAACACATTTTAAAATATCGTAAAATAAGTAGATTAAAAGTAAACACTTTATAATCAGCATATTTGGTCAAGTTGCTTTTCTCAAACATCCATTTGCATGTGATGTAATTTGGTTCTTAAACATTTAGAATTGTACAAATAAAATTTCAACACTGGACATTAAACACTGGCTGTCTTCTCTGTTAAGATGGTCTTATTTTTCAGCCTGATCAAATCAAAGCCCTGCCAGATTTTTTCTTTGAAAATATTTGTGTACAGCTGTGTGTTGCTTTATTTATAAAGCCAACTATTTTGCCATATGCCTGTTTGCACTTGTGACAGTTGATGGCATTGAAGCTTACTTTGTGAGCATGTTATTTTTCATGACTACCCATTGGCAGCTTAACTGTGGAAAGTCTTTCTGTGTTTAAACATTATTGTGTAGGGTGATTTCACACGCACAGGCGAAAGGAAACTGGCAGGAGTAATGAAAGATGGCGTGAATTCGGCCAATCGCTATTATCTGAACCGCTTCCGTGATGCATACCGACAAGCTGTCATTGGTGAGGATAAAAATACACTTAATCTCTTTAACTCTGGTTGATGCGAATTTGCAGATCTGGGCCTAATTCTGCCATTTCCACATCACTGTTCCTTTGCAGATCTCATGATGGGAGTCCCTGTTACTGAGGACCTGTATTCTATCTTCAGCAAAGAGAAAGAACATGAGGAGAAAGAGAGTCAGAGAGGAGCACAGGAACAAGTCAGCCTCCTCCTCCAGACATACATGCAGCTACTGCTGCCAGATGATGAGAAGTTCCATGGGGGCTGGGCTCTTATTGACTGTGACCCCAGGTAAATAAAGCACTGTTATTTACCGTCATATTTGTACAATAAATCATATGTTTATTTGCACTGTCTTGGAAAAACAGCAGAACAGACATCAGCAATGTAAGAAGTCAAGCAGTGGGTTGAATTACAGAGGGAGTATTTTGAGATTATTTTGCCTTTTGTCAGTTTTTAAATCACGAAAATCATTTGATTCAGAGTAAAGTCCAAAAGAGGAATGTAGAATTTATCATTATTTGGGACGAAACAGATCCTAAAGGAATCCAAATATCTACCGAATGTCAACATGAATTCACTTTTGTGTATTCTTTTTCAGTCTATTGACAATGCTAAAAAGGTACCTGTATTTTTGTTTTAACTGTATCTTATCAACTGCCTTGGGTGATGGAGTTATATTTCCTACATTCTTACATCTTTTGGTCCTAATGATGATGTCTAAGTAAGCTTAACAAATGCTGATTGGGTTGGTTGGCACTTCTATTCTTGTAATTAATTTATATCAGTATATACTACATGGGAGTGTCACGATTTGATTGGTCGCTATCAGGGGATTAAAAAAATCCTTGATTCAAAATGACAAACACTCACAGTTTGTCATGGCCATTTAAAGCAGGCGGCGTCATCACGATCATGCTGTTAAATGGAAAAATAAACTGTAGGAATCTTGTTTCAGTTTGTTTTTCTTAAAAGTAAATACTAAACACCTTTATAGAGCATGGCCCACTTTCATTTCCGTGTAGTATGTAACTACTGAGTAGTACTGAGTAATGAGTAGGTTCAAAAGACGCCGTTAACTACATAACGTTTAGCCCAGCACGAAGCACAGACTTCACCTGACCTGCCACGGTCATGGTTAAATTATGTAAATTATATTTTTTAATTTGCTTTTCTTTGTTTCCAAGTAGTATATGCTTAAAGAGAGTTAAAGTGAAGCCATTATGCAGCACTTTTATGCAGCCGCTCTTGGTTTTGTTTACCTGCGTCCATCACGATTTCAAAAATGTAAGGAATAAACCATAATAATCTTGTTTTAGTGTATGTTCCTGTGTAGTATATACTAAATTAATTATGTGCCTCAGGCTTGGTGGATATCACCGAACTTGAATATTTCCGTTGACGGAAACGCCATCCACTGAGACTTTGTTGCATAATTATTAATTATGACATGGGATTCTTGTCTGAGAGAAAATAGCTATTAGTTTTAAACATGTCTCTTGTCAAAATGTGGTCCTGTAAATGGGTTCTTTTTCATAAATGGTTTCCATTTTCATGTATAATTCATGTAGATCTTCAGTTGTGTGGTGAAACACTAACAATTTTTACTCGAGTTGTCTTTCTGCTTTTTTTACTTTGTTTCTCAACAGTCTTATTGATGCGACACACAAAGACGTGGATGTTCTATTACTGCTGTCCAACTGTGCATATTATGTTGCTTAGTAAGTGCTTATATTTTGTACACTAATTGACAGTATGCCAAAGTTTTTGGTCAAAATGTCTCATCCCATTTCTTTTTCCCATTCAGCTATGATGAGGAGACAGATAAAGTAAACCAGTACCAGCGTCTCAGTTTAGAAGGCTTGGAAAAGATTGAAATAGGTAGGTACTTACAGAAATATTTAGCACATTTAATATATTAATATATATTAATGTGTGCAGCTGCCTAGGCTTCTCTGACTGGGATATTTGTTTACTATTGATCCATATTTATCTGTAGGCCCAGAGCCCACTCTCTTTGGCAAACCCAAATACTCCTGCATGCGACTGCATTATAAAAACGGGGAGGTTAGTGGCTATTTCCACACCCTGAGGGCCGTCACAAGGAACCCTGAGGATGATGGAAAAGGTACAATATGAAACAGTGATTCCTTTTGAAAAAAAAAAAAATACTGAAATAGTCTGGCACTGATGTAGATTGTTATACATATAGATATGCTGTGAATATGGAAGTTACAGTAATTGTTTAGTTTCCAGTTCTATTTGATATTTTGTTTGCATTCCAGACACCCTGCAGTGTATAGCTGAGATGCTCCGCATAACTAAACAAGCGATGGGACTTGACCTGCTAGTCATAGAGAAGAAACTGGAAAGGTACAGACATTTGTTTTTACAGTAATTCTATGGTAATTTCAGCTGTATCTCTGACAGTGTGTTCCAAGGCAGAAGTGAAGAGGCTGAATTTCTTATTTATTTTACTTTTGACTTTACCCTCCAAAAGGAAGCACAGCAAACCTCACGAAGACATCATGGGCATACAGGGAAAAGCTACTGAGCCTGTACTTGGCTCAGGCTTATCTCAGGGCAAAAGTTTCTTCTTGAACAAATTCTCATCCTTAAATCAGAAAGTAAAGCAGACCAAAACAAACGTGAACATTGGAAGCTTCAAGCCCCTCAGCAGACTAGACATGAAGGTGAACTTTCTAAAGCCGAACTTGAGGGTGAACCTTTGGAAATCTGACAGTAGTTTGGAGACATCTGATGGAAATCCAGGCCCTGGGGGTATGAAAGACCTTTGTAATGACCATTCAGATCTCGAGATTTCTGATGACTCTGACTCTTATAACTCGGATGAGCAGCCATGCTCAGGTTCTCTGGAGAACGTTGACTACGTTCTCCCCAGTTGTGGTATTGTAGCATCAGCACCTCGACTTTCCAGCCGGTCCCAATCCATCGGAAGTGTAGAAATCGCTGTGCCCTCTGTTATTCGTGTCACAAGTTGTGAGAATAAGATGGGGGACAGCTTGTCAGTTGAACCAAACTCTCAGTCCCCTGACGCAGCCTCAGAAGCAGAGGAGGCAATCTTGATTGACTTTGGGACACCAATCGATGCTTACTGCCACCAGTTTGTCCAGGATGCCCAGACCAAACCAGAAGATGTGTTCGAAGAACGCCCGGTACTGCCACCAAACCCACAAGCACCTGAGGGTCTCAAAGCTCCTCCAGATTCAGGTTCAAAGCCAGAAAACTCAAACACCCAGCATTTGCACCTCCCTCGTCCATCTCAGCTTGATGTGGAGTCTTCAGTCTCAGGAGGAAAACTCCTCACCGTCCAGCCTCCAGGTTCTGCCGCGTCATGTAGCTCCCAAAAGAGTCTTGGCTCCATCTTAGAAGGGAGTCTAGGTCCTTCTCCAGCAGACAGTAATGGAAGTCGTGTGGTGTCTCCCTTTGCTAAGATTAAGAGCTCTGTGGTACAAGTAGCTAGCATGACCCAGGCCGGACTCACTCAAGGTATCAATTTTGCTGTGGCGAAAGTTCAAAAAAGTCCAGAGCCTGATGCTGTCAATGAGACGCAGCAGAATGAATTGCGAGCTATGTTTACACAGTGCCAGACCAGGATCATTCAGATATAATATGTACGTTTGGCCTCCTACAGATGCAGTTTTAGTGTAGAATCTAGCACAGTAGCAGTAGCATAAGTTTGCACAAAACAAGTGTACAGTCAATAACTCCATAATTCTGCTCCAGTTAGTGTAACTAATGTTTACAGCCAGTGTTGTGTGTAGTGTGTATATATAGTACACCTAAGCTCTACCTGACTGTGCCCTTATCCAGAGTAAAATCCTTAAAATTCACACACTGCTGGTTTTGCATGTTGAGAAATATTAGGTAGATTGAGGCAAGCAAGTTTTATTGCATGTCCAGAGTCAAGATCTAGTTTAGTCATGTGACTGTGCAGTACTTTTCTTTGCATCTATTGAGTGTTGTAGCTATAGCCGAAACGTGTAATCATGAGAAGAAGAAAAAAAAGTCCGGCTCTAATATCTGTTTGATGGGCAGCTCAGTGTTAGATAGTAGAAAAGGAGGAAGGTAAACAAAGCTCCATATACTGTAGTTAATATCAGTAGAACTGTACCAACATAGGACCAGAATTCTACCTTAATGATCTATGGTAAAATATTGTCCAGTAAAATATTCTGAATCTTCAGAAGTGGGACCTTTTAACTTAATAGTGTTTAGATAGATTTAATATATTTACATACAGTTAACTAATTGTGATGGTAAGAAGGTTACCACTTTAGGTTGCACGTTTGAGACACTTTAAGCCCTTACTAAATTCTTATTTTTTTAATTATTTTTTTTTAGCTATTAAATAAAAAAATTTGCATAAAGGTACAATAAGTATAAGATCCATCAGAACTTGAATATTAAATTATTAGTAGTAAATATCAAGTGGACCATAAGATTAAAAAATAAAAATACATACTCGGGTGGAACACCACCTTTCTTTTGCTTTGGAGCTATTTGTATATTGTGCTGTATAATGCCGATTTTATTACTTATGCTGCTACAAAAGCTACAAAGTGGTAACAATACTATGAAGCGAATTACTTATTGTACCTTTAATCTTGTGGGGAATATTATTTTCTAGATTATGCAAGTAACCTGTTTGGAGATATTGTAGGGTATTGGTAAAGTGGTCAGTGTCTTAAATTATGCTTGTGTAAAATATTTCTTTCAGAAGGGTTTATTTGCAACGTGAACCTGCATCAAGTATATGCTTGACAAATATATTTTGATATTCAAATGTAAATATTAACTTCACAGTTGTCTGTGTATAAGGCTAAATAAGTAGTAATGTGCATACATAATTACATACAGTGCTTTGACTGCTTTAAGCTATTATTTGATGCAGGTCAGATGTAAAGGACCCAGGCCAAACATAACACTGTAAAATGCTTTTTGCACTCTTATATTTATATCAATAGTCTTATCATATTACTAGGTGCAGGTATTTTTGACTTTATATTTATTGTCACTTTTCATCTAGAGTGTAATTCTTTCTGGCTTTTTCACATCAGTAACATTTATTAATATATTCATGCCCAGGCTTGAGGTATGACCATTCACATGCTTTTAGTTTAGATTTTTTTTTTAGCAGGCGATCAGTACTGTTTAACATGGTACCTCAAATTCATCACACTTTATGCTGTATTTTCTGGGAAGTCTGAGATAATTATGCAGTTATTGATATAAAAGTTATGTACATGCATCTAAATTTAAAGGGACTTGGCATAAAAGAAATCAGTATAATCATTTAAGTAGGTAAGAAAAAACAAATACTTTCAGTACTGGGGCCACCCTTCCTGGTGCTGGCTCTGACTCATAAGACAGAATAACCGAGAGCTTCTTCCATTAGCCAGAGTCAGGTAACGAACGTACACACTTTGTGTTTATACTAAGTTGTATTAATTTCTAAGTTCTACATTGGTGGAACTCAAAATTCAAGTTATTATATTTTGTATTATATTTTTTTGTAAAGTTCTTACAGTTATTATAATTTAGTAGAATTGACAGCTCACTTAAATTGTATATTAGGTTTATTAATAATGTCAGCATTAAATATTTTTGTACACATTTAACTTAGGATATGAATAGTATATGAATAATTATGTGCATAAAATAAGTTTCACCTGAAGGGAGCTGTAGAATTTACAATTTTGTTTTCTTTTTTATTTAATGGGGTCCCTGTGTAAAAAATGTTTCTGAACCTTTGCATTAGAAAGCTAAAATTAGAGTGCGAGATAAAAATATTCGTGAGCTTGCTGCATGCAGTTATATTAAACTTATTAGATTGAGGGAGTAAGATATTTGTGTTGTTTTTTCTTTTTTGTGTAATAAATATGGAATTAAGGTTTTCCAGTATCCCTTTGTGGTGGATATTGTGGTATTTTTCGGATGTTCTGTTGTACTTTGATCTGCAGCACTCTGCACTCACCTTTAGATTTCACTCATTTCTATTTAGCTGTAATGAATATCTTGCATAGATGATAAAATATTGCTCTATAACCAGAATGACTAAGCTATACTACTAATGATAAGAGTACAGACTTGGATTGGGTGTCTGCAGTGAATATCCTTAATGATATTTATATATTTGTAACATTTGTAGAGACAGCATGAACGGGCATGAATAAAATAATGTATAACCAGGAATTCTGCTCTAATGCTGAGATGTGATCATGTGCTATAGAATAACAAACACGGCACATGCATGAAGTAATAGCAATGTGTCAGAATGCTCCTTTAAACAATATGGATATTGAAAGATTAGACTTTCACTAGGCAGTGAGAACCATGAAGGCTTTTTTTTTGTGCCGTCACTCCGTGACTCATGATGAGCGCTGATAATTACAGCACACTTAGGAATGTGGGTCACTGAAGCGAATTGATTATAAGCTGTTTTTTTTCTTTTTTAAATAAACCTGTATCTTGAAGGTCAGACAGTATAGTGTAAATTGTAAAGCAGTGAGTTACATGGTCGAGTAGCTGAACTTCAACGCAGAATAATATTGATAACCCAGTAATTGTCATTATATACAGTACACCTGCTATGTAGCATGAACTGAGTTTGTATGAAACCTTAAAAATCAATCTGAAATAGACCACAGGTTGTTTTCCATTCCAAGGGTCTAGTCCAATAAACACTGTCCATCACATAGCTGCCAACAGTATGCCCACAAACTGGTTCCATTTTACCAATTTAGAATGAGCTGAATTGGTAATGAGTCATCCAGTCACCAGATGCTGACCTGCACCCAAGCCTGACTCTGTTCTGATTTCCAGTAACCCAAATCTTCACTCAGTATCCTCGGTTTTTGTTTCTTTAATGCATGTGTTTACGATCCCTCTGACTGACTACTCCCTTCAGATCTGACTATTAAGGGTGGCCCTACTTGAAGTATTAAACATCTAGTAACAGCCCTGAGGTTAAAAAAACCCACAAGCTTCTTTACAAAACAGTTTCTCAACCCATGCAAGAAATAAGGTTACATAACTTGTGTTTCATATAATGAAACACTTGGTCATCTCAAGCCTGAGGGAGGATGGATGAGTGTTTTATGAAGAACATCTTTTGAGCTTGGTTTTGTTTTATGCTTAATGGCATGCACGAAGGAGAATGCACTATGTTATTTTTAATTACTGTAATTTGAGATGCAAATGAGGTATCATCAAGCCATGCAACTGACATTTCAACAATACCTGTAGCATCATTCTGATACCTGCTGACAGTCTGAATTTTAATATGAGGGTTAGAATAGAAGTTTAAATTGATGTATGTTGCAAAATGGGTTTTGCTTATAGGAGGACTTGTAATTTCTTAAAAATTAAAGATGACATGCACTGGACTGGAATTTATTTTAATGCTATTCTTATAATTTAGATGATCAATTCAAGGGAGTGGTAAATAAATGTAAAGCTATTATTCAAGGAGCAGTTCTCTGGAAGTAAACATTCCTGTTATTCTGTTTATTTTGTACTTTCTATGCAGAAAGAGGTGCACCTTTCTTAGTTTTCCTCATACAGTTTCTTGAAAGGACCATAATTTCACACAAAGTGCTTTGGAAACAATGTATAATTTGCCATTACCATTTTGTCTTATAACTGGCATGTAACTGATTTTTTTTTTTCTCTGTCAATATTTTTCAACTTAAGTGTTCCACATCATTTAAACACTTTTCAGCAACATGCTGTGTGTGTATGATTTCTTCCACAAGTGTTAGAGATGTTTTCATTCTGTACCCAGAATTTTAATGCATTGTATAATGGCCTATTTATTCCTAATGGTTATTCACTCTTAACCCCCTGTATTTGATAACAATTGTGTAAAACTGCTGTATTTTAAAATATTATTTGTCTTATTTTGGAGGCTTTTTAAGTAAACCATTCAAAGCAAACTGACTGATATCTACTGAGTACTTGAAATGTGACAGTACCAAAACATATCTCATTATCTATACGAGTTATCTATCAGGGTTGAGGGGGAAGCTGGAGCCAATTCCAAATGACTTTGGACTGCACTGTCAACAAGTCACCAAACTATTACAGGATAAACACAGTGAACAACAATATTTCACACTCACATTCACACCTATCAAGCTGCATATCTTAGGGAAGAAACCTGAGTACCCAGAGGAGTATTTTTTTTGGTAATTAATAATTTCTTTAATAGTTTAGTTTAAAGAAAGACTTCATATTTACTTGTTGAACTGATCTAAATAAGTTAGGAAAACAATATGCACTGTGGTGTTTCAATTCGGGTTTGTTTGTATAGCGCTTTTTACAATTGACTGTCGCAAAGCTGCTTTACATAGTAAAAGGAATTTAAAAAGGAATTTAGATTTTTACAGAATTTCTATGCATCCCTAATGAGCAAGCCCGTGCCAACGGTGGCAAGGAAAAACTTACTCAATTGACACGAGGAAGAAACCTTGAGAGGAACAAGGCTCAAAAGGGAAACCCGTCCTCATTTGGGTGAAACCATAAAAATACAAACCATATAAGAGAAACTTAATTACAGTCCAACATGTAGTCCGGTTGGTTATACCACAACTGTAAGTCC
>JBCNYH010000027.1:31393776-31421031 GCA_039654325.1 Tandanus tandanus | reverse complement strand
CCCCCCCCCCCCCCCCCCCCCCCCCCCCCCCCCCCCCCCCCCCCCCCCCCCCCCCCACTCTAAAAACAGGTCTTCGATTTTTTTCCTTAACAAAAGAACAAGAATATAAGAAACGGTAAAATATTTTTATTTCGCCCTTTCTTGTATTCTTAAAGAAGCCCACTGCTTTGATTTAAACATTTAATAATTTTAATACAGTAGTCTGTCCTGAGCTGATGGCGTACATGTAATACTTTTCATACTCTGTATACTCTGTTGAAACTACAGCTTTAAACAGACCAGTAACACATACTGTCACAATGTTTTCATTTATTACCCCAGGTAGCTATTGATGATGCTGCCATCAGCTCAGGATGGAGAATGTCTGCATGTAGAATCAAACTTTAAAAAACCCTGTATCGACCAGTTCTGTCACAAATGTTGATAGTATCACTTCCGATAATCTCGTGTGCTAGATAGCATCACTTCTGACGGGCAAATACGTATGCGCAGATGTACATGATGTCGTTACAATATCTGCCATTAAAGGGTCACGAAAGGATTGGCTTGGGGCAAAAAAAAAAAAATGTTTCCCCCAATTTTATTTATTTTTCTTCAGAAATCGCGAATATTAACATCGGCGAATCCACAAAACAAGGAATAAATGAAAAAAAAAAAAAGAATGCCCTAATGAACCAAAAGTTCGCAGGCTTTGAGTATTGTGATCAAAAATTTTGCAGCATATTTTATATATATATATATATTATACATAAAAAGCAAAAATAGAAATGTACGTTTGGATCTCGAGTTCTTCAAAAGGATAAAAAACGAGACGTATGGCTCAACATTTGCATGGGAGACAGCTATGATAGATGAAACCTGTGGTAATCCAACGATTGGCCAGATTTGCGGGAAAGTTGAGGCAATCGATTAAAACTGCATGGTCGTGCAGAAAGCATATCATTTAATGGGATTGTGACTTTGCAGATTCCTTCAGGGACTTATGAACGTTCATGCCATCAGATCTGACAGTTTCAACTCAAGCCTGGATTTGTTTAAGGGAAGATGTTAAAAACTCACTCAGCTGCATAGTGGTCTCTAACATTAAACTCGAGCAAGAAGGTCCTGGGTTCGAGTCCCAGGCCTGGGCGTTTCTGTGTGGCGTTTGTATGCGCGAGTTTCCTCCAGGTACTCCAGTTTCCTCCCATAGTCCAAAGACATGCACATTATGGTAACTGATTGTTTGAAATTGCCCCTAGTTCTAAGTGTGACTGATTGCCCTGCGATGGTCTGGCGAGCTGTTGAGATAGGCTCAGCCTCCCAGTAACCCTAATAGTAGGATTAAGCAGTTCGGTAAATGGGTATTTTAATCACATCTTTAAAAAACAACAACAAACAAACAAAAAAACAACAACTGCACCTTAATATAGCAGCACGTTTAGCTGAACATGAAATGACAGAGCTGTGACCGTGTTCTGACCTGTTGTGTCCAGTTGACCTTGCTCTAGCTGTGTCTCATCCAAAACTAGCGAGGTATTTCTGCTAAGCTGCAGAGCTCCGCTTACTAGCCGGTTGGCTGTGTAGTCTTTCCGTGGCACTAAGTGCTGTGTGTTCATGTTGTGGAGACTCATACATAGCCGATAGGACTGCACATAGTGTACAACTTGGTTATTTAGAGAAATATAGAAATGATTTAAAACAACAAAAGATGAATGATTTTAGAACACCTAGTCTGCAGTACTCACAGATGGCACAAGCTGCTGGATGATTTGGTAGAGCTGCTCTGTGTAGGGAGGAGTGTGGGGGCAGCCGCTGATATTCAGTGCAAATTTACCCAGAGGAAGAACATCTCGTCTGGCATACCTACAAAGCGATTATGCGTATAGTATAAGCAATCAGGTCTTATTGATGCATTACATTAGATCCTGACAATCCGAGCCAGCATGACTCATGTGTACTCGTATATAGTCCAAGACTTTCATGTAAGATGGACAGAATAAATTGTTAGAGGTCTGCCACATAGCTGCTGCTCACTGTATGACTAATGTACAGATATTGTGTACTAAAACAATGACTAAGTAATGACAAACACGAAGGGGTGTGGTTAAAAGATATGGTGTGATGTGTCCTGATAAAGTCAAGTTACCATCACCGCTCCAATTTTATTACTTTTTTTTTTTTTTTTTACAGCATGTGTGTTATTCCTATTAAACCTCATGAACATGCAACATTTGTCATTTTATAATTTATTATTGAACAACAGATCATACTTTATCAGTTATAGTTACATTTAATGTTGTGGGTCATCTGCAAAACATTTACACAGTTATTTCCTGTTATCGCCTACATATTATTAATAACATTAATGATATTAATATTAACAATAATATTAATAAGAATTAGAATTGAGCAGTGCCTAAAAGTGGAGCTCCTGACATACATCTCGATCAATAGGTGACCAAAGTTGGTGATATAATAGTAGTGCAGTTCCTTTAAGCCTGAAAGGAACTGCACTACTATTATATCACCAACTTTGATATAATAAACAGAGAGGACTTATTTATTTATTTCCTCCAGGGGTGAAGTGGATTCAGCCATTAAACTTTAAGGGCTGAATCAACTTCACCCCTGGAGGAAATAAATAAGTCTTCTCTGCATTTCCTGATTACGGTCTGCAGTGAAAGCAAGAAAGGTTAACACTGAAGTTCATTTGCATTTACTTAGATTAACAATTTAATAAGTTCATGTCCTTCCAGGATTGTACCACACTGTTTTTTTTTTTTGTGATTGATGCTGGCTAAAATGCCAGATAAAAAACTTGAGACATTTTAGGCATTAATTGCAATGAAATTGTGGGATCACATAAATTGCAAAAATAGTTGTGCACGTCTGTATCTTGACGTCTTCAAAGGCATAAACATGGAGGTGATGTTTGATTCAATGTTTGTGCAGGGGTTTGATTTAATTAGTGGAATTTGTGGAAAAGTCGGGATGACTGGTTAAAATTGCAAGGTCGCAGAGAAATGCATGAGGATTGGTTGAATTGTGTGAATAGTTGCAATCACAACATCGCAAATTCCTGGAAGGACTAAATAATAATAATAATAATAATAATAATAATAATAACCCTAGCTTACATACTAAGGAGAAATAGAAAAGTAGTTCACTGTCCTAAATTCTCTCCATTTAAAATGTGTTTCTTTGCAAAATAAAATGTTTATCCGTTTCTATAAACTTTAAATTCAAGCTGTGTAATACCTGTCCCTATAAATGAGTTTTTACATTAAGCACTTAATATAAAATTGACTTTTATTGTATTATTTAAAAAAGATTAATCAACATTTAGACCAGTCAGATTGAGAATTTAACCATGCTGTGATTTAAACGTCAAAAGTCAATGATGTTTCCTGGATTATTGACTTTTAAATCACAGCATGGTTAAATTCTCAATCTGACTGGTCTAAATGTTGATTAATCTTTTTTAAATAATACAATAAAAGTCAATTTTATATTAAGTGCTTAATGTAAAAACTCATTTATAGGGACAGGTATTACACAGCTTGAATTTAAAGTTTATACATACGTGGATCTTTACAACCAGAACAGAGTGCAGTAGTAAAGCTTGAATAACAATGACCAATGATCTAGGGATTACTGCTCATAGTGTTTATTTTACTGTGTGAACTAGCACACAAAACTAGCACATTGCATTTATACTACTACAATACACTGATCACAATGTATAGCCTCTTAAATTAGATTAAAACAAACTGTGTTGTTTCAAAAGCTCCTCTGAGATCGCTCAGCGAACCAAAGTTTAGCTCATCAGTGCTAATATGCTAATATGCATACGGCTTCTGGTGTATAATTGCTACCAATATTGCAATAAGGATTAAATAAACAATGTGTTACACAGCTGCAGATTCTTCATGTCTGAAGAAGCTTAAGATTAGTGTGGTGCTGTGATGAACTATCGAACTCACACAGTGGAGATGAGGTGGAGAATGAGGTACTCAGCAGCCAGTGAGTCACCCAGGAAGACATGTGTGAGGTAACTGAGCAGCTCGGTTCTGACTGAACTCATGTCACTTATGACACTGTTTAAAACTGAAAAGAAAGAGATTACAGCTGTAGAGGAAACAGAGTAGAAACCTTGAGACATGACAAAGCAATGGAAATATGATTCACAGTCATACAGGCTCCCTTGGCATCTGACACAGCAGAGGGCAGGAGAGAGTTGTTGTGCTGTAGCGGCTCTGCGTACAGCATATGCAGTCGAGGCACGAGTGATGCAGGAGGACTGTGAGCTCTCTGCTCCTCTGCAGTCTCCATGTTCTCAGTAGGGTCCAGAAAAGATGATGCTTCCCTACAACACAAATTCTCTTTAAGTAAAAACAGTCCTCTTGAAAGATCTAAATAAATCATTAGCAACCGAAAACCTTACTTGTCTTCAGTTACTAAGCTGAGAGCGGGGTCGACAGAGAGGATGCCAAAGACCTCCAGCATGTCGTTCAGTTTGAAGCTGTCCCACTCATCGTATACCTGCCAGTGTTAAATGAAAGAACACACACACTGCTCATCTACCCTGTAAGAGGAAAAGGTAAGCTCTTTTTCATAACGTGAATAATACATACAACATAGGAATGGCACAATCTGATTGGTCCTCTATCAGGGGATTAAAAAAACCTTTATCCTGAGTGGATGATACCTGAATCAAAACAATGGACACTTAAGGTTTGCCACGGTCACTTGGAGCAGGTGGCACCATTATTATCATGCTTTAAAAATGGAAACCTTAGCCATAAAGATCTTGTTTTAGATGGGCTTATTGTGTTTCCATGTAGTATATACTAAAAATCTGAATGCGTTTAGAGACACAGCATTAGCTAAACAATTACCTTGGAGTCAAACTGGCTAAGGGTTACAGCCTCACCTACAAAAGCCACCTGGCAAAGCTAAAGAGCAAGGTCTCTGCCAGAGTAGCCTTAATCAGACACCTGGCTAGTACAATCAGGGGGGCATCCTTCCGGACCCTAGGAACATTGGTTATGGCTGTTGCACTCTAAGCAAGAGTACTGTGCCCCAGTATAGACAAAAAGTGGCCACACGTGTGGATTTTGTCTGCAGCCATAGTTGATATACCAGATAATAATAAGCTACACAATGCTTAGCTCTGCTCAGAGTGCACGGAGTGCCTCTAACCTACCTCTGTAATGGTTAAAATCTTGGTTTACTTTGCTTTAAGTTCCTATGTAGTAGTACATACACACAATTATTCACCTCCGGCTCAGTGGATACTAGCTAACTGAATAGTCATCGAGATTGAATTGAGTGACATCCACCTAGCTTTTGTGAATAAATGCAAGCTGCACCTTCCCTTCCTCCACCTTCATGGCTGAAGTGCCCTTGAGCAAGGCACCTAACCCCTAACTGCTCTCCGGGTGCCCCAATGTGTGTGGCAGCCCACTGCTCCAAGTGTGTGTGTGCTCACTTTGGATAGGTTAAATGCAGAGGCAATAATTTCCATTGCGGGATTAATACAGTATAGCAAAATCAACAAAAAAAAAAAGAATGTAATGTGATATTAGAAATGTTAAGTATAAGTAAATACATAATAATGAAGTTTTTGTTTGGAAGAAACATTGCTTATGAGCATTTTTCTAGTGTTCAGACCACAAATTACACATAAAACTGTATAACTCAGACCTATCTTTCGAACTCTGAAAAGCCGCCAGTGCATGTTAATGTGTTAGGTTAAATTTGTTTGCCGTCAACCAAATCAGTAGCAGGTGCTACAGCATTAAGGTGTGTCACAGCACCAACCTCACATACAAAGACCAACCAAATGAAAAGCTGAAGTCAACATGAAGTAGGGTGTATTTTCTTTTACTGATTGTTGAACCTCCTTGGTGTAGCATTGACAAAATATCTACTCGTCCTGGGTGCACAAGATGCTGTTTATTCCACCAATCAAGTAGCCATGGTACCCTAAATTTACATTAACAAGCAACAAGCTGCTGATCTCTAGGTGGCAGAGATCATATAATTGGAGTGACTTCGAATAAGGAGCCTGAGCTGACCGCCAATCTCAGTCAAATAAGGTCTGGAATAGTATACGAAAGAGAAATGCAAACAAGAGGGTTTAAAAAGACAAGGTAATCAAAGCGACAAATAGAACACAGACACCATCAGACCTAGACCAGTAACAGGACAAGGGAGGAGACAAGACCGGATCCAAAAATAAATAAAATAAAATACATGCGGCAATGCAATTAAACAAGGAACGATGTGGAAATGTGCATCGTAGCATTCAGTGCTTGCTGCAGGAGCACACAGTGCTGACCACAAGGGGGACAAACATGACCGTGATGAGCCTTTTATGGTATATTCTAAATAGGAGGCCATCAGATGCCCTGAACTACATGACTAGTACAAGAAGGCTGGTGAAGCCAAACTTTGCATTTATCCTTTCATCATAAATACTGCACAGGTAACATAGAAAACAAATTCGCTCTGTGCTGTTGGTTCAATAATTCGTGCACTTACTTGAGTGTACCCACAACTATTACGATTTTTGAATTCAACTAACATGCACCAAGTGATGTACCTTAACCAGGCAAGCTGGTCCTCTCTCTCCAGGCAGAGGGAAGTTGAGATCGAGGGTAGATGAGCAGTGTGAGGGCGATGTGTTCTGACTAGGAGCTTCTGTCTCCAAACGTTTGGAGTCCACATTCCTGTGGGAGGCAGATACGTTCTGTGGTCCTTTTGAGAAAAGAAACATAACACGTGTTTTGTGAAACTCCTGAACTTTCATTTAACTAATATACAGTATTAATCCTCGGAACATTGGCATAGAGGGAAAAATATATATTTTTAAACCAGTTCAAATGTGGCAATAACATGCTTACCATACTATGTATTAGTCTATGCTACATGGGAATGGTATGATCTAACTGGTCCACCATCTCAGGATTATAAATCATTATTCTGAATAATGCTCAAAACAAAACAATGAACACACAGTTGTCACTGTCCCTTGGAGCAAGCAGTGACACTTCATACTTTAAAATGAAAAAATAAACCACAAAAAGCTTGTTGGAGTGTGTTTATCTTGTATTTCCCATGGTATACTAAAAGACCTTTACAGAGTGAAGTTTGCTTTTGTTCCTGGCATGCAAGCCCGGAGCTCACCGGACCTGCCTCAATGTCACGGTTATGATACGTAAATATAAACTATATTTATATAAATCTCATTTTAGTTTACTTTTCATTGTTTCTGCACAGTATTATACTACAGACCTGTCAGTTCCAATAAGGCAAGATAACTGCGATAACAACAGTATACAGATTATAAACTATCAACTCAGATATAACCTAATGAACTTCTGAATAAAATGAAGCTAGACACATCTGCACATATTACTGCAATACATTTCCATACATCAGATAGGCATCTGCTCATTTACATGAACGCATGATATACACTTCACTGCATTTCTTTAACATCACCCCTTCCCCACTTTTTGCAGTACAATGGCACCGCGCTGTGTGAGGATTTATTACCCCTTTTGTATCTTATACATGAAGATTTTATTAAGCATGGCATGTTTTGATGGGTATAGACATAAAATAATCAAAGCTTGCATGCCTAAGTTTGGGTTTAATTCCCCTTTAAAGAGACACCTGCTCACATGTGCACTCAAGCCTACCTGCATCCATTCATTTTAAAAAAGTAAAAAAAAAAGAAAGGTAAACCATAAAAATCTCTTTTGCTTCTGTTCCCATGTAGTATATACTAAAACAATGATGCACCTCAAAATGTGGATTTTGCTTAATGTTCTGTAACAGAGAATATTCAGTGAAATCCACCTCGCCTTTTGCGGATAATTGGTAAGTGTAACACAAAACAATTCACCAGACATTTCTTCATTCTGTTGAGACTGCGTGTCCATCTCTTCATCATCTTCATAACTGCGTTTGTGCCTGTTTGGGGTGTAGGATGTGGAAGGTACTACTCGAGCTTGACTGGAACCAGCATAGCTGTTCACAATAGTTAAAGTCAAAAACTTCCAAACGGCAGACGACTTCTGCTACAGTCACAAGGTGATTTATGTAATTGTCAAAAAGTATTAATGAAAATTGTTCAACAACTGACAGCCTTTCACCAAAAGGATATTTCCTTTACCCATGGAGATTCTCCAGGGATAGGCACACAATAAAACGTCTGCCTCTCTGAAGTGACACTTTTTCTTGAGTCGAAATCCACCTGCTGATAATTTGAAACACATTCAAGTTGGATTCAATGGTCTAGGTTATGAAGATATACACTATATGTACAACATACCAAGAAAAAAACCCAGCTTGTTCCATGTCTTATTTTCATAATAATGAGAGAGAATACAGAAAGTAATCATTTAAAGAATATAATTTAATCAGACAGAGAAAAGAAACATTTTTAAAGCATAAACTGACAACACTTCATGTTAATTAGAAAGGCATTGTGTTATATTTAAACATTGTCCTGTGACTTTAAATGAATAAATCCCTAAATGTGGCAAGAATGACTACTCACCCCACAGTCCGTAACATCTTTGTACTTTCCACATCTCAACACCTAAAAATTGAATACAAACACCAAACAATGTTTCATCAACTATTTACAGTCTGCACTAAACGGCTTCATGTTTGTATTTTACACAGAGTAATCTCACATCATGTCCATCCAGGAAACTCTCAAAATACTTAAAAATGAAGGTAAGTGTCACTACTGGAAACGCAGGCTTTAAAATCTTTTTTTTAAAATAAATAAATAAATAAATAAAACATCCACACACACAATAGCACTAGGAGCAGCAGGGTGGTGTAGTGGTTAGTATAGTTACCTCACTCAATAGCACACCTCATTGGAACTTGGCCGGTTCTCACTCACTCACCTCTGACAGTTTCACTTTTAATCAAGGATATGGCTTATAAGAAGTTGGCACTAGCATAATCAGCCCTTGGCCTGCTGGTTGTGCAGATTGTCATGTCCTTCTCTCTTTTTGGGTGCTCATTCGCTAATCTGAACGGCCAACTGGATTTTTGACAGAAGGACCCATCGCTGAAATTCAGCTTTTGCTAGGCTGAACAGTGCTGACGTGATGGACACACCGAGAGAAATTTGGGTGACACTTACCGACATCCTGACTTTGGGGAATGACCAACCATCAGCTTGGTGCATTCCAGCCTTTAAGTCAACTAGCTACTCTAAATTGCCCATAGATGTGAATGGTTGTCTCTGTGATAGATTTGCATCCTGTTGAGGCTGAGATTAGCGGTGTAGATAATGGATGGATGACAGCACTACTAACTGCATGCACAACAACTAAATAAAGTTGAACCAAGAATCATCCATGATCCTGGTAATAAAATTTTGCTCACAGGAAAAGTTGACTGCAGTGAAAAACAAGTCATAAAAGTGATAAATCTAAAAAGAGCCCAACCTATAGTTAAATATAAAACATCTTGATATGTCAACAAACTCAAACATCAGCTGTACCATTTAAGTCGATGAGAAGATGGAGATATTAACAGGAAGACAAACAGGAGTTATCAGAAAGTGACATATCCTCCCAGCCTTCACATCAGCAAAAATTAATTGCAGAAATCACAAAATATCCAAAGGCACAACTACCCTGTGTAGGAAAAGTAACTGGCAACTTTTGATGAAGAAATCCTAAATGTTTTCCCAAGCTCTGAGCCGGAAATGAAACGATTACAGATGGATGGATGGGCAGATGAACAGATGGAGGGACAGATGTATTTACCAATGACTATATCAGCAGCGAATTGCAATATTACTAAAAACAGACAGAAGTGTTTGACTTACTTTTGCACTTGTTGAAGGGTCCACTGTTTCATAAACCCCCATGAAGAACTCCGGATCAAACATATCCTGGACCATACAGCGGAACTTCACCAAGCTGTTGGGCTTCAGGTAGTGCAGAGGCACATCGTTCAGGGAGGGGACCTAAACATTATCAGTGTGCATCGATTACAATTACATCATCTCCAAAATAAAACTAATTCTCATGATTTCATCAAGTACATTTCATAACTGTGAAACCTAACAGACAAACCAGGTAAGTAAAGACACACAAACATCATGCTAAAACAATGCTACAAGACTGATCAACACACTGATGTTAGATATTAAACCCAAACTGTCATTTATTCAAGTTTATACTGATCTTTATCATCTGTTATCACTTTGCACGGCCATATAACTGTTTATTGCTAACTGTGTAAACCTGCTGCAGTATTCTACACAATGAAAACACTTTACACATGTTAAATAGTGCATTATAAACATATCAGACATGGCTCGATATCTCACTGTAGGTAGTATTTTTTACTCAGTATGTATTTTACAGTAATGTCACACTGTTGTGATGATAATTAAATAATCTGTTGAGGAGGAATCTCATTGTACTTTGTACAGCCAACACACAAGCACAGTCATTTTACCCAGGACTGGGCGTCGTTTACTTTCAGTTTCTCTTTGAAGTACTCCACTACTTTCTTCTCCCAGTCCGGACTGGAGTTGCTCTGAGCTGAAAAGAGACCAAATGTCATGTATAAAACCACCACCACCAACAACAACAACTGATAAACACGAGCCATACTAATTAGCTGTGCTGCTAGTTCATAGCTACCTTAACCCTTTATTAACCAGCGTAGCATACCTGCTACATGAAGTGAAAAGGTTAACAGCCTAGAATTTTTTTTTACCCCCCCCCAAATATTGGCCCAAAATCAAAATTTTTTCCTAGGGAAATAATTTTAATCACAATTAGAAAGAGACTTGGTTAACAGAGGGTTAAACACCACGCAGACTTAAGCTAATCATGCTAACTCTTCATATGGCCTTAAAGTACACACACAAATCACACACAACTACACTCTTACACTTCGGTTTAGACCACGTGCTTAAATAATATCAGAATGCCAGCGTAGTTAGCCCAGGCTAACAGGTGCTAACTACTGCACGGCTAGTCTACCATAGTAGTACCATAGCACCGGGGTACAGAAAGACTTAAACAAGGTTTACTGACTGTCTCTTACCAAAAATCCCATCGACAACACCCAGTGGGCTGTTAATCCAGTCTTCAACAGAAGGCATAGTCACAAATGTTGAAAAAAATTGGGGGAAACGTATATAACACTTAAACAATGCTAACAATGATGTGCACACAAAACTCTCCAGGCACGTTCCACAGCCCCGCAACCTCCACCCAGAACCGCACACAAGTCACTCTGGCGGGAAAATGACGTCACGCACACAGTCACGTGAACGACCACGTGACCCCTGCAACGTTTCACTGACTGGAGTGACTTTCAGAGTAAAAACAAATCACACTACAGGTAAAAGTCTTAAACACACACACACACACATTTATTCAAATAGGCTAAATATCAGTTTAGTATACGAATATTACACTATATTTCAATAATTTCCAAACAGGTACATTAAAAGTTTGCAAACACCTGACCATCACAGCCAGATGTGGCTCTTCTCCAGAGTGTTGCCACAAAGTCGAGTGCACACAATTGTAGAAAATGTCTTCGCATATTGTAGCAGAATAATTTCCCTTCACTAAGCCAGCTGCAGCATGTTTCGATTTGCACAGCCGGCAGGTTATCAAAATAAATAAATAAACAGAATAAACTCAAAAAAATTAGGAACTTAAAGTTAGTAAGCAATTAGGATTAAGTGGTTCAGAAAATAAACGAACAAAGTAAAGTTAGTAGGCTAACTGGCTGAATGTGAACTTGTGATGGGTATATGATAAGCACTGCACATGCAAGGCAAAGAAAACTGAACTGCATGCAGTCTGCTGTTACCGCTTCTGTATCACTTAAGCATTCAAATTGGAAAATACAAATAAAAAGAGAACACTCACCTTATGGGATGTATGAATCACTCATAGGCTTTAAGCTCTAGGAAAAACTACCACTGGTAAAGTTTTCCAAGTTTTGTTATGGATTCGTGAGTTAGCAAGTAGTGAAATTCAAGGCTCATTCAAGACTGTCTGTTTGAGAGTCCTTTACCACTTTAACTTTCTGTTGCTATCTGTAAGAAAATTGGTAAAAATGGATGCTTGAAACTTAAAAAAAAACACCAAAAAGAAAAAAAAAAAAAACCATGCTTTTTGCACTCTGGGGCACAACAGCTTTAACCATCATTTCGTTTATCCAGTCAAAATAGCAAATAATATCATCCGGTAACTCATGCGTAATCCGATCACAAAATAGACATTGTTTCTTTTGCCAGCCCGGTGACACCAAAGCGTCTATAGAGCCCAGTGACCTGTACACAAAGCAAAGTCCACAAAGATTGGAAATTGGAGTGGAAGAACTTAAGTGGCCCGCATAAAGCAATGGCCACTGAATGAATGAAATGTCAAAAGCCATGCTGCCAGAAGAGTTAAGGTTAAAATCATATAAAATGGGAAATTAAATATGGAATGTCATTTTTGAAAAAGTGCATATGGGTGTGAAAAATCAGGTGTCCAGAAACTTTTGGATATATGGTGTGCCTTCATTTATCTGAAAGAAATAGAGACACAGCACAGAGTGCACGCACATCCCATACAGTATAAATCACCAAACTGCAGTTCATTTCCAAAGCCCCCATAGCCAATTAGGGTTTCAATCTAATATTATCTTAAAGAATTGTTCACCCCTTCAAACATTTCCACATTTTGAAGTGTTACAGCCTGCATTTGAAATTGATTCAATTTGGACTATACTATGATTATATGAAATAAATGTAATTGGAATTATATGCATTCCATACAAGCACTGACTTAATAGGGATTATATAAGAAATGAGTTAAATTTAGTAATGGATTTAATTGCACTTAAATATGAAATAGATTTACACACTGACTCACTCAGCTTCAGTAATAACTTTACTTCTTACGGATCATGGATGATCTGGAGGTTACCCTGGAAACACTCAATGAAATCACTGGATGGAACACACACACACACACACACAGAGGTAAGGTTGCAAATGGGTGGAAAACACTAGAGGTGGAATTATATAAACAAAAAGCACAAGAGGTAGTTATTCGGGATTCAAAATATAAAAACAGCTCATGTGATTGATATGAAGTTACCAAAAGAGCGCACGAGAAATTTGCTATGATGTCACAAAAAGCACTCAGCTGAGTAGTGATTGGCCACTCAGTCCCACAGTCTTAAAGGAACAGCCATCCTTTTTTTTTTAACAATTACGCTCTCCTTCAGTAGAAACCAAACATCTGTTTATGGATCTGTGACAGATTACTCTCGCCTTGAGCGTCATCCTGCTAGTGGGAGCTAATCCTGTAGAGCTGTATCGCATCTACACAGCCTGACACATCACTGTTAGACGTTATTTTGTGAGAGTGTGGATGAAATATATGCTGGTGATTAAAAGGTCTGGGATTTTTGTCTGTCTGACGATTACGGAAGCACTTACTGATTTTTTTTTGCACTTACTGAACTCTGCTGGTTGAATCCTGCAGTAGGAACGAGCTACGTGTAATATTTGAGTGAAAATGGCTGAAAGGAAAGCCAATGTCCCCAGCTCTAGCGCCAACCTGCTGTTTTCCACAGCTCCTGAATTTAATTTCAACCTGCCGTTTATTCCTGTCAGTCAAGCCACTGATCCAGCAGTTTTATCCGGAGGTAAGAGAAACATCATGAACTGGAAATGAAAGCGGCAGGGCTTAAGCAGTGATGCTAGCTAGTTGCTATGGGTCCGGTTGAGCTACTGATGACGAGTCCTGATGTTTTTTCCCCTCCAGACATATTACAGATGTCCCAGTCTCCCATTTCTTAACCGTTGAAGCCAGTGGATCATTTTATCGATTTAAATGTTGAGAGTTTTTTTTTTTTCAGTCAGTTATAGCATGAATTTAGCTATTGTTTATATTCAGGCGGTGAGGTTAGCTCGTGGCTAACTAGCTAAACATCATCTAGTTGTTTAGATGAACCTGTTACCCTTTTAAAACGCAGATTTTTTTAATGTTCGACCTCGAGCCTAAACATTGTAGTCTGTTTGTAATGAATGCATCATAAATCTAGTTAAAGCAGTTACACGACTGTATGTGTGAGGTACTTTTGTGCCACTAAATGATCTATTAATCAAATTCAGGTTCAGAATTAAAGTTCAAATGATGGCTCTGCACTTTTAATCATTTTTAAAATAAATTATTAGATTAATATCTGGATCAGTGATGTAGTTGACACTGTACTGAATGAATTTAATTCTGAATTGTGTCTGAAATCGGTTAGCTGAAGTTTAAATGCAATCTGGCAGCAAAATGAATACTAAAGAGGTACATCTGATTATTCCTGTTTTGATTTTTCAGTTCAGTGTTCATGTACATTTCATTGTCATTAATTCAACTTCAAAATAAAGCATAAAAATCCCACTAGCACTGCCATCATCTTAAGAGCTGTTTCCATCATGGGCGATGCATGGGGTGTCATTGTCACCTCCCTGGTTTAATCCCGAGCCCAGGTTACTGTGTTATCCTCGTGCTTGTTTGGGGTTCCTCTGGGTTCTCTGATTTCCTCCCAACTCGTAACAACTCTGAATCGCCTCCGGGAGTGAATGAATGTGACCGTGTGTTGAATATGTGCTGCAGTGGATTACTGCCCAGTCCAGGGTATATATTGGGTTTGGCTCGCAAAATGCTGCGACCGTGGCCATAATAAAATACATGAATGAATTAGTGTTTAATTGTTTGGGAGATAAACACTGTTCTCATTTTATTCACAGATCAGACTAAAAATTTCAATTTTTCGTTTCAGTGCAAATTTTGAAAAGGGGAAAACAGAATAAAAAGAAGAAGAGGAAAGAAAAAATGGAAACACCTTCATGATTCAAAGAATAAATAGTTAAATCAAATTACCAGACAGAAATAATGTGGGCTGAAGCAAAAGATGCTTTTAAGCCTACCCATTTTACTTTACTTTACTTATATTTAATGGCAACACATGCAACAGCACCTATACGGGGAATTCATTAAAATTTAAGGTAAAATTTCATTGAACAAATTAAGAGTTTGAATCATGATAATTTGTCCTGCATGCTGTTCTTATGAAATCTTGAGTCAGTGATTGTTTTGTTTGTGTTCCTCAAATCAGGATTCACTTTTTCTGTTATGTTATTCAATAATAGTTCCCTATACAACATATGGTACAAAGATATGGGGAACACAAACAAAATACTTTGATTTTAGTTGTAATCTGTCTTATGAGGTTTCCAGCTAAACTTGTCATCTGATAACACTCCTCATAATGTAGTTTCTATTCATTTCTATCTCGTTCACCTTGAGTCATCTCTTTGTATTTATTGTTATATTAACAAATATGATTTAGTTTTATCTATGTTTAACCTCTTGAGACCTCCCCCCAGTGCAGCTAGCTGGGCTATCAAGCACCAGCCATGTCTCTCACTGTCTATGGTAAGAGGCATGTGAAAGAACTATTACTGACTTTTGTAAAGAGTAGGCTGCATTACCGTCAGCGTTTTTCTGCCTTGTGATGGCCTGGCGAGCTGTCCAGGGTGTACTCTGCCCTCGCCCAGTGTCGGCTGAGATGGGCGCCAGCCTCCCCGCGACCCTTATCAGGAATAAGCGGTTCAGAAAATGAAAAAATGAATATGTCCAATCCTTCTAATATCATATATTTCTAGGTTTTTTAATATTAGTTCATGGTTTATAGCATCAAATGCTTTTTGCGAATTAAGAAGTATCCCAATCGCATTTTCTTTTCTATCAGTGCTCTCAGATATTCTTTCTACAAAATCAGGCAGAGCTAATGTGGTACTCCTGTGTTCCCTGAAACCATACTGTTGACCACACAGTATGTTTATTAATTAATTCATTAAGTCTTTTTAAAAATATTTTTCCAGTATTTTGAACTGGGAAAGCGATGAAACCAGTCTGTAACTAGAAAGCAAATGTTTATCTCCAGCTTTATATAATGGGATTATGTATTATTAGGAAATTTTCCAGTAACTAAGGATTGATTAAAGATACTGACCCATTGTTCATATTCATTATATTTGACTCTACCTTCAAACAGGATTATCAAAACAAGCTGTGAGTGCTGTATCCTTTTTCTCTTTTTGTCCAGATGATGCAAGTGAAGTTGGTGAAGAAGACAGCTTT
Source organism: Tandanus tandanus (assembly GCA_039654325.1). Taxonomy (NCBI): domain Eukaryota; kingdom Metazoa; phylum Chordata; class Actinopteri; order Siluriformes; family Plotosidae; genus Tandanus; species Tandanus tandanus. The sequence goes on along the minus strand of JBCNYH010000027.1, from coordinate 31,404,841 downwards.
CTTGGTCAAACCTCAACAGCAGCATCACAGGCATCAACGTTAAGCTATTTCTCAGCCTCTGGGGGCAACGGTGATCCTTTTGCCTCAATAGGGCCCAATTCATACCTGCCTCCTGCCTCTTCCGTTGTCCCAACAGCCGCTTCTTCGCTCGTTTCCAGTGCTGCAAGTCTGCAACCAACCCCTCCAATTTCACAAATAAACTCTGTGCAGCAGTTTGGCAATGCAGTTTACCAGAATCCCCTGAGCACACGCACTCCTTCACCTAACATGACCGCTACTCCACCTCCCCAGACCAACCAGCAGCCCTTCAATCCCTATCGTCATACCGCCACAAGTAGCAAAGCTAGCCCTTATATCATGGCTCCTGAACTGCAGCAGCAAGCTCCTCATCAGACGGCACAGCATCTCAATCCCTACTCTCAGACCCCACCACCTCCAACGTTCCCATCCACACCCCCAACATTCACCCAGGTATGCCCTTTAGTTTCTCAGAGCTTGATCTTACTAGTTAATCCACTGGGAATGGGAATGACTGGCTATAATATTCAGTCCTTAAGGATCCTCATGGATTGCTGGATACCTCTGAGTTCTGTAAGAGAGTCTAGTCTAGGGTTGTATTCTGCTTCACCTGAAAATCAGCGCTTGTATTTTAGTACAGAACATTTCCAAGTGTTTATAGTATAGTAATATATTTTCCTAATTAGCCACTGTTAGACGAGTGGATTACGGTATTTTATATTCCTGCCTTCACTTATTTAAAAAGACCTTTTTGTTTCAATAAGACTTCATATTCCAGACAGTTATACCCATGTTCTCAGTACACTACTTTGTTCCTCTGTAGCCCCCTTCTCCACAGGTTCCTCCTCCACCTTCAGGACCCAGCATGGCAGGGCCTGTGGTTCCAGCAAACCCCATGATGCAATACACATATAATGTCTATGAGCCTGTTCAGCCACACTGGTTTTACTGCAAACAAGTGGAGGCCAAGAAAGTCTGGCTTCCCTTCAGTATCCTGGATTCCATACGCCTGGAGGAGACTTTTAATTCTGGTGAGTAGGGCAGAGGTGAAATAGTACACTTATTTGCTTGGGCCAGGTCTGGTTTGTCAGTGCCCCATATTTTTGGTGGCCTTTTTCAAGGCTTGATAAGAAATGCTGAATAGAGGTCACAAAATCATGGCTGTTTCAGAGTAGTTGTTTTTCCTATTGGTTTATCATTTATTAAACAGAGACTTAGACTGTGTGTGACATTGATTCTTTAATGTGTTTAATCTCTGTATTTCTGAACAACAAATAAGTGAGTTTTACTAGTTCCAAGATTTACCTTTTTGTTTGAACAATGCTTTTTTATTATTATTATTATTTATTTATTTATTATTTTTTAAAAAATATAAATATGTATCATATGAAACCATATGACAATAAAAACAAGAGCATTTGAGGAGTGCAGATCTGGGGAGAAGCTGAGCAATCTCCCATATAAATGTCAAAAGGTCAAAGTTCACCCCATCAAAAAATCCCTAGATCCTGAATTTGATTAGATCCAGAGTATCTGCAGAATCTAATGGAGTCCTCAGTGTCCAAATCCTCGCCTCTGGTAGAAATTTCATGAAATTCCCCACATAACTTTTCACCTGATCCTGCTAACAAACAGAAGTCTGTGTTTATAGACACAGTGTATACTTAGACTTCCTAAAAAAAAACTCTTAGCCTATGCAACTTGGAGCTCACCTGTGTCTGGCATGATTTAAAAAATAAACCATAAGTCGAATTTTAGTGTAATTCCTTTGCTTAAGTTCCCATGTAGGGTATATTAAAACAATTATGTGCTTCAGGTTCAACATTCTGTCTCTGGGAGTATTTGGAGATATCACTCTTGCCTGTATAATAAATCAAAGATTGATTCAGTGCTCTGATCATAAGTAAGGAAAATGTGAAACTAATTTTTATCCTTTTGGTATCTCAGTCCAGCCAGACCCGGAGAATGTGATAGTGACCACAGATGGCGCACGCTATGATGTGCAACTTTATGACCGCACTCGCACTGCTGTGTACTGGGAGGAGGAGCCAACCGAGGTGCGCCGCTGTACCTGGTTCTACAAAGGTGACACGGACAGCCGGTTCATCCCCTATTCCGAGGACTTCAGTGACAAATTGGAGGTATTTCACATATCCTGGACAGAAATTCTTTCTTGATGTCATTATGAGGGTTTCCAGAACTATTTGTTTACTTTTTGATGCTGTGGTACTATTTGTTTTAACAGGTCGAATATAAGAAAGCCGTTTGCACTAATCAGTGGCATCGCCGCCTGGAATTTGCTTCAGGGGAAACAATTGTAATGCATAATCCAAAGGTATTCTGCTCATATTAGTCTTTCACACATCTTTGGAAGAAACATAATTTTTATGGGCCGTGTTTATGTAATATTTGAATTAATTAATTAAATAAATAATTAATACATATTTCAGGTCATAGTTCAGTTTCAGCCAACAGCCACGCCTGATGAATGGGGCACCACACAGGATGGTCAGACTCGGCCCAGAGTGGTGAAGAGGGGAGTGGACGATGACCATGATGAAGTCCCTGATGGTGAGTAAAAACCCTTTAATCATTCAGTGATAAGTGTTATAATATTAAATATAAAAAATAAATTAATAAATCAATTCTAAATATTAAGTGCTGTAGGCCATAGTATTCTTAAACACACACAAGCTCGGGCTGCCTAGTGGCACATCGCAAGACAAGACAAGGTGTGCAACTATCAACCTGGAGATCGCCGGTTCGAATCCAGGTTGATGCTACAGCCATCCGCGACCGGGAGTCCATGGGACTCTAGAGAGAGGGATGGTATACGCTCACTTCCCTGTCACTCACAGAGATCACCAGCCATTCATGTGAACTCATTCGTATGAATGGGGCGGATAGCGCTTTCCCTCCGAGTGTGTTAGGTCACCTTCAAATACGCATGCTCAGCAGTTTGTAAAGAGGTGGGTGGTAGCATTGCATATCACGGAGGGGCATGTGCCTGCTTACGCCTTTCCCTGGTTGGTGGTGGTCATGTGATACGGAAGGCAACACTTGACGAGTGGGAATTGGATACGACTAAATTAGGGGAGAACATTGGGGGGGAGAAAAAAAAAAAGGACACAATGCATTTTCTGCATTCATACAATATGGTACACTGTGTTACAATCTCTTCTCTAGGTGAAATGCCACAAGTGGATCATCTGGTATTTATGGTGCATGGCATCGGCCCAGTCTGTGATCTGCGTTTCAGGAGCATGGTGGAGTGTGGTAAGGGCCAAAAGCTGTCCAACAGACTTATTTTTAGAACCATGTTAAATGACAGTGTGAAACTCTAGTAAGTTAGACAACTATATACAACTGAGCAATTAGGGGTTAAGGGCCTTGCTCAAGGGCCCAACAACGGTGGTACTGGGGATTGAACCCCTGACGTTTGGATCATAACCCATTGCCTTAACCACTGACCCAACCACTTTGCTTTTATTTTTTTTATATACTTGATAAACATCTTTTTGTGGTACTGTTGTAAGGGGTTTGTCAAGCATTAATAAGAATGAAAATGATTTGTGCTTGTGTCTGTGCGTGTGTCTGTGCGTTCCCGATGGCTCACAGTGGATGACTTCCGCACTGTGTCCCTGAAGCTGCTGCAGAGTCACTTTAAGAAGGCTGTAGATAACCATAATATAAGTCGTGTGGAGTTTCTGCCAGTGCACTGGCACACAGCCCTGCATGGAGATGCCACAGGAGTGGACAGGTTCATGTATTTCATATTTTTCAGATGCTGCTTAATAATATATACTACATATAATAACAGTATTTCCCAGTTAGTTAGGAAGTTACTTGTCCATTATCATACTTGACCTATATGCAGCAGAAGTTGTCAAATAACTGAAAGGCAGTTGTAAAGAAGAATATATATTTGTGCTGAAATCTGAAACGGCTGGTTTATTTTCTTGTTTAGGAGGATAAAGAAGATCACCCTGCCCAGCACTGTGCGCCTGCGGCACTTTACCAACGAAACCCTCTTAGATGTTCTATTTTACAACAGCCCGACCTATTGCCAGACCATCATGGACACTGTGGCTTCTGAGATTAACCGACTTTATGCACTATTCCAGCAGAGAAACCCAGAATTCAAAGGGGGTGTGTCAGTAGCTGGGCACAGTCTAGGTACAAATGTTTCTCCTGCATAATTAACCGACTGTGTGAAATAATTAATTTTTCTTTATTCTGTAGATATATAGCACCACTGAAAAGTTTCCGTTTATTTTTTGATTATTGTATCCTGTAATTTTTTTATTTTTTTTACAGGCTCTTTGATACTTTTCGACCTACTGTCTAATCAGAAAAACCCATCTTCTTCCTCAACTCCAAATGGGAAGGCCCAGCCTGAAGTTAAACAGGTATTACCTTGTTTACTGCTGAGTACGACTTCAGTGGAAAGGATTAAACTGAACAGAATGTGTTTTATCAAATACATAACAATTATCATTAAAGTTATGGATAAAAAAGCTGAGCTCTCAGAGTGACAGCCAAGTATCATTCCTTGACGATAATTATCTATGACGTCTCTGAGAGCCATTATATGTGTTGTGAATTGGTGTGAGCATCAGATGTGCCTTGCTGGATCTTTTGGAATATTTCGGACCTTTCAGATCAAACTGGCAGACCCATCTCACATCTGTCAGTCATCTCCGAGTTGCATCTGGGACTGAATTATGAAATGGCATAATTAGTATGTGATCTGAATAATCATGTTTAAAGTAAAAAAAACATGATCATGATGCAGCAATTTTCTAAAAATTAATAAGCACCATCCAATACTCGTGTTTTAATAATGGCACAGAATGAGGGGGAAAAATTGTCATTTCCAATAATGTACAGTTACATTTAACTTCATTTTACCAAGCAGGAGTGTGTTAGACTGTTTACATCGTGAAAACTTTCTGTTTTGCTAGTGTTTCTATAGAGGAATACACTGCCAGTCAAGGTCCCATTTATATAAACAAGTAAAATCAGGCATATTGTTAACCATTTATAGTTGCTGTGTTGATGAGGCAGGGTGCGACCAAAATCACATGAATGTGTGTGTTGTCTTACCCAGGCTGAAAATTAAAAAGGGAATGGTGTATGCATGCTTTTGGAAATGTAAACCTTTTGGCAGTGATAGATTCTGGTTTTACTGCATACATTTACATTTACAGCATTTGGCAGACACTCGTATCCAGAGTTACTTACATTTGTCATTTTTATACAACTGAGCATCTGAGGGTTAAGGGCCTTGCTCAAGGGCCCCACAGTGGCAGCTTGGTGGTACTAGGGCTTGAACCCCCAACCTTTGGTTCAGTAACCCAGAGTCATAACCACTCACTTCCCACATACAAAAAAGGAAATGACCTAGTTTCTCCCCATGTTTGTGGCTGGGGAGGATTTACTATTTTTCTGTCTGTGATTGAAACTAGTGCTTTAGAAAGAAGTGTTTATGTTGGGTGAAGGCTTATTCACTCTGTGTTTGTAACTACTGTTTAATTCCATAACACTGGAGTGAATGAACACTTTGTGTTTTGCTGTAGGTGAGTCCTCCCGTCTCACAGGCTGCTGAGGCCTTAACCCCGGCTGCATCAGAGGATGCAGAGGAGGAGGAGGAAATTGCTAATCTGCCATCTTGTCTAGAGCAGCTGGGCCTGTCTGAGTACCTCAACACCTTTGAACAAGAGAAGATTGACGTTGAGTCACTGGTAAGCTGCTTTTTTTGTAATTATTATTTTTTAATCATATAGTGTTACCCTGTTCCATCCTACCATCATTCCATCAATCTGTCGTAATACCATTTGTTCAGAGCATATCTCCTGGTGTACAACACTTATGAATAGCAAACTTGGTGTGTGAATACATTTGGGGATGCTGGAGTGTTGCACACCTGTTTTATGTTCCTGTCACCTTGACCTTGACCTTTGACCTCTAACATAGGAAAACAAAAAATATGCTTGTTCAGGGAATAACATTCTATTAATTTTTGAATAAGCGGCACAGTGGTGCAGTGGTTAGCATGTCCGCCTCACAGCAATAATTGGCGGTTCCAAATCGTCCCTAGGTGTGAGTGTGAATGGTTGTATGTGTGTTGGCCTTGCGATGGCCTGGCGAGCTGTTCTGGGTGTACCTCGCCTTCGCCCAGAGACGGCCGAAATGGGCGCCAGCCTCCCCCCGACCCTTATAAGGATTAAGCGGCCTAGAAAATGAAAGTTAATAATTTTTTATGAATTGTAATAGTCGTTATCTTATTTCGGCTTATGGCAGAGGCATCTGTGTACCATGGACACATTCTAGTTTTTTTTACATTAATTGATTTGCTAGGTGAGCTTATTCTCTCTCTCTCTCTCTCTCTCTCTCTCTCTCTCTCTCTCTTTTCTCTTTCTGTCTATCTCTGCAGCTGATGTGCACAGTTGATGATTTAAAAGAAATGGGTATTCCTTTGGGGCCACGTAAGAAGCTTGCAAAGTTTGTTAAAGAGAAGGCAGCAAAGCAGGTAAACACAATTTCCTGTAAAGCAGGTGCTGTTTTTTGTGCTGTTGTGCATTTGAAGTAAAGTGTTTTTTTTTTGTTGTTGTGATTTTCAGGCTGCACAGCAGGTTACAGGAGAAAAGGCTGTGGCTAAAGAAGATATTAAAGAAGTTTCTGCCTCTCAACACACTGACTCAGTCTCAGCTGTTGCCAGGTCTAAAGTCCCTGTGGGCAGGCTTATGTCCTCCATGCACGTGGATTACAAATGCTTCGAAATTGGCACCGGCCAGGTAAAGCTCTAGGCCTGTGTTTATATGATTATGGGCAAAGTACACTAATGCACTCGTGTAACGGTACTTAAATATTGGCAGCCCTGTTGAAAGCTTGCTGTAAAAATAGGAGCTTGGATTTATTGCCTGGTTACTACAGTCAGGTCCTGCACGTGGCGTTTTGTCACTGTTTAAAAGCAAACTGTAGTTATCGATCAGTTTAGAGAGAAAATGTCACAACTGAACCAATTGAAGTTAGGGGGAAGTGGACAAAGTAGAACAGGAAGAAACAAGATGACCTGGTAAATCTGGTCCTCCCTGCAGGATGTGACACTTCTGTACATGTTGTATGATGGATTTGAATATTAGTGCAGCTGAAGAGTACTGCTTGCTGTTTGCACTTATTTAATGTACACTTTAGGACCACGTGCCCTGAGACAGTTCCATTTGGTTAGTGTGAGTGGAAGACAGCAGTGGTTGATGTTAGTTCTTTCCTTAAATGAAAATAATTAAAATATTTTCCGCCCCCTGTAGGTGTCTGTGGTGTATCATTCTCTGGACTTTGAGCCTGTTAATTTCTTTGCCCTTGGCTCTCCCATTGGAATGTTTCTAACGGTACGAGGGGTGGAGAAACTTGAGGAGGCTTACCAGCTTCCCACCTGCAAAGGCTTTTTTAACATTTATCATCCGGTATGATTCAGCACCTTCTGAGCCATTTTGTATGATGCACTGACTGCTCACACTTGTCGGGTGATGCCACAACCCGTTTTCATTTTGAAGAAAGGTTTTCCATCTCATGCACAAAAATGTCCAGTGTACATAACTGTTAACAACAGATTCACTTTTTATATGTTTGTTTATTTAATCAGTGATGTTACAGAATAAGATTTTTTTAATGGAATTTGGGTCTGTGCCAAGTATCCAGTTTAGCCGAAAACATAAAATGTTCTCTTTTCTCAGTTGGATCCAGTGGCTTACAGGCTTGAGCCCATGATTTTACCAGATCTAGAACTGGAACCTGTTTTAATTCCTCATCATAAAGGGAGGAAAAGGCTACATCTTGGTATGTTTAAAATAACTATAGTTATATAACTATACACACCCCCCAATCTCACAATCTCCGGGTTGATAAACTGTGTATTTTTAATAAATAATAAATACTGTAGTGGCTGTAGTGCAGTGGTAACGGTGTGTACTTATACTGTGTGTACAATGAGTGTGCAAATTGTCTGGTATTTCAGCAGTCAGTAGCCTGATGGTTTGTTGATAGAAAGTATCCCTGAATCAGCTGGGGTGGGTGTGGATGCTCCTGTACCGTCTGTCTGGATCCAGACAGGATCCGCCGAGCCTTTCAACTACAGCTATTTGCACATTGTATACACTGTACATGTACACACCATTACCTCTGCACTACAGCCACTTTTAGTATTTTTTTTGTATTCTGTATTTATCCTGTATCTATTACACACACACACACACACACATATATATTAAATGTGATTTTTTTTTTTTTTTACTTATAAAGTTTAAAAAAATCACACACACATAAAAACATTTATTATATTAAATGTTACTTTATGTGCCATATTTGTTTCCTTATATGCAATATTAAGGGGGCTCTGAGTCCAGGAATTTCATTGCTGGTGGTGATGTTCCCATGGTTACCTCTATATGACAATAAAACTTGTAACGTAATTGTTTAGATCTCATCACAACGAATAATACCGCCATTTGTTACATTACTGTTTATACAGAATTAAAGGAGAGTCTGTCCAGGATGGGTTCTGACTTGAAGCAGGGCTTCATCAGTTCTTTAAAGACCGCGTGGCAAACCCTGCACGACTTTGCTCGTGCTCATACCTCCTCCACAAAGCTGCATGAACAGCTGGCCATAGTGGCCAGTCAATTAAAAGAGGAGGAGGAAATGCAACATGAAGACGGTCAGCTTACAGCAATTCTGCATAGTGTCGAGTCCCTTGTACATGATGTATAGCTAAAAAATTTCTCTGCAATATTGTTAGTGAGACATTATTTAAATGTGTGTGTACAGTCGACAGTAAGCTAGTGATGGACACCCCTGAGCCTGTGAAGGAGGAAGAGACTCAGGTGATGGTTGGCATGCTGAATGGAGGACGTCGCATTGATTACGTCCTACAAGAGAAGCCCATTGAGAGCTTTAATGAGTATCTCTTTGCTCTCCAGAGTCACCTGTGTTACTGGTATGTGGCATACAATGCAGTGTGTATTATAATGATACATTGCAGCCTTTATTATTATTATATAATAACTGACTTTTTTTTTCTTGTTGCAGGGAATCTGAAGACACTGCTTTGTTTTTCCTTAAAGAGATTTACAAGACCATGGACATATGGCCAGAGCAAACAGCGCACTGATGTGAAAATTTAGGAACAGGAAAGCACATAGTCCTTTTAAATGGTTTTGAACTTTCCAGGAGGGCCTGCCTCTGCTGTTGTTCACTTTTTTTATTTTCTATTCTGTTTTCTTGTATAAATAAAAATACATAAGTATTCTATATATCTTAAATTAAGAAATTGAGAATTATAGAGTGGTAAGATCCACCATACATCAGCATTTTTTATAGCGCTGTGAAAGATTGATTCTTGTTCAGTAGAGTTCACTAATCATGGTAGTTTAAGACACTTTACTGATTTAGCTAAGAAAATAAGTCTATCCTCTGTAACCAAGACCCATATTCCAGACATTAAACTGATTTTGTCCATTCGGGGTTCCTGTGTTCATGAAATGATTACAAACAGGAGCCAACAAAGCTAAAAGACTGCTGTCTCTCTTTATTTAAAAAGGTTTGAGACATTGCGTTGTGCTGTTTTTGTAGATGCTACAGTTGCCAGACTTGTTTCAGTACCTTCTATTTTATACAAAAACAAACAAACAAAAAAACCCAAATCAAAACCCATGTCCTTCATGAAATCTAAATGGCTACTGGGTTTTAGTAAAGGCCAGGAATTAGTTAAAAAACCAGTTGGGATTAAGTGACCATTTTTAAACTTAAAATAAACTGAATATATTAGAGCAGTGCAATCCATGTTCAATGTGACATGATAAACTGCCCCTGCGCACAATATCTCGTACAGAAGAAAAGTGTTCTGTATTGTTGTATTTCTTTTTCTATCATTCTTCTTTGTGTGATGTTCAGATCCATGTACAATTGATTGTCTCTTCCAGTTGCATCACCTTTGAATAACCGGCTCACCAACACAGCACACATGACTAATACTAAAAGCAATAAAAATATAACACAAACAAGAACGTTAAAAACAAGTATGAGAAGGTAAGTGGTAACATGCCTGGGTTAGGCTATGAATGTGCTCTAAACATAAAAGCACCAACTCAATCGGTCATTTTAAATTAACCAAAACAAGTAAATAGACCTTTCGGAATATGAACAACATGGTCACTCTCAGAGCTTTCATACAAAGTAGGTTCCCATGCAGCATTTCATCTCATACTAGTTCAACCCTACTTGTTCTCAATCCATCCTTGGGATTCTCCTTTTCAGATAAAATATCTTCTGCATTATTTCAGAAAAGGTTCTAGTGTAGCAAGATCTCTACACATCTCAGCTAGGCAAATACCACACCAAGGCTGTGCTTTTACTGGCAGGATTTAATCCTCTTCTCTGTTCTGATTTTTGTAAGCCTGCTTGCGGAGGTGGTTTTCGATCTCCTCGCGGAACACCAGCATGCCCAAATGAGAGTGAGAAGCTTCGTTCATGGCTTTGGACTGGATGCACATGCGGTACTGCTCTGGCGTTAACTCATCGGCACACAGTTTCTCATGCCACAGGTGGAAAAGACCTGAAACAGGCGTACGCATCACTATCAGTTCACTCCTCAGATACTTCCTGTACAAATGGACATCCTCCACTCCCCAACCCTTCACTTCCAGATCAAATCCTCCTGAAAGAAAAAAAAATAAAAAATGAAAGTTTGAGGAAAAACATCAAAAATATTTATAAATTTTTAATCAGATAATGTTAGTCAGGTGCATGGCAGCTCACCAATAGTGAGAAAGTCCGAGCGATACTGACACGTCATGCCAAAGCCAAAGTCCCTCCAGAATCCAGCATCTTTCTTATGAATCTGTAAATCATGCAGTAGTGCTGATAAGATTAAATGCTAACTTATTCAATCTATAAAATTAACTGAATGGGGGGGGGGGGGGGGGGGGGGAAACCGCTTGGCCCCCCCCCAACCGGTGTTCAAGGGGGGGGATCACTTCAAGATTTCCCC
>JBCNYH010000027.1:31372978-31384202 GCA_039654325.1 Tandanus tandanus | reverse complement strand
AAAAAAAAAAAAAAAAAAAAAAAAAAAAAAAAAAAAAAAAAAAAAAAAAAAAAAATATATATATATATATATATATAAAATTTTTAATAGTATGCTTTACTTAAGTGCAAAAGTAGCTACCAACATATTTTCCTGTCACTGTTAAGGATGAGGGAAGACACTTACCTTGAGCAATCTTACCATAATAATAAAACATAAACCAGTCAATGCTCTTGGTTTTAGCACATACTAATCAATAGTAAGCACTTTAAAAATGAACTGTTTAAACTTTTATAGCTGAATGAGCAACAAATTTGACAGTCTAATAAATCTTGAAGTGAAATGCAAGCAAGGTAGAACAGATTTCCTAAGGCCATTTGCTCACCCATCACTGAACGTCTGACATGACTTGTGTCAGCAATATGGAAGTACAAGTGCCTTGGGCTGGTAAAACTTAGGCCCAGGTCAGCTTTCACTTTTGAATGCATAAGTCTATGCGCCATTTCTGGCCATTCTTACTCTGCTTTTCACCATCATCTTCTCAAGCTCTTTGCTGATCTCACTGAAGGTTGGTCTCTTATCTGGTTCTTGCTTCCAGCAGCGAAGCATCAGACTGTACCTGTTTTATGAAAGACAATTCATCAGTCTCATGTAATACTTCGCTCATAACAATTTTTACATGCACAGTAGTGCCTATTTGGTGGCACAGAAGAGAAGGAATCTTGGTTTTCTATGTAATAACATGAATACTATACAGTGGATATCATTTATGTAATTATACTGAAATGAATTAATTATGCAGTGCAAATAAACACACATTTCTTCAGTGCAGTTCTCAGGTTTTTCCATCCTGTAGCCAGTCTTGAGAAGATTAAAGAGTCGCTCTGGTGCAATGCCTGGGTAAGGGTTTCCACCCAAGGTCACAATTTCCCATAAGAGCACACCGAAAGACCAGCTTCAAATGAAAGAGAGAACCTTTAAAACACTGTCACCACAGAACTAGTCACTTGCAATAGTTTTTTGTTGTATAATGTAGGATGCATACTTACACATCACTTTGTGTGGTATATATATGGTCAAACAAGGACTCAATAGCCATCCATTTGACCGGAATACGGCCCTGCAAAATGGCAGTACAATATATGGCATGAATATTACTCCACTATTCCTATAAGTGCTATAATTGTGTCCATGCTGATTATGTAGTTTGTAATGAAGCATATTAAAAACACTTCAGTTCTGCATATTGAAACCAGACACTTTAAGTGCATTACCTTGCTCCTCTTTACATAGGAATCTTCCTCATAGACATCCCGAGATAAACCAAAGTCTGATATCTTCATCTTCCTGCCCTCTGCTACAAGTACATTTCTTGCCGCAAGATCTCTATGAACAAGCTGCAAATAGAAAAAAAAGGACATTAACTGAATGTAACCATGAATGCACTATAAATAGTCGCTATTCAAAACCACAATATAAAAGCACATTCTTTCATTCATTATTTGCTTTGCCATTATCAAGTCATAGCCAAGTGGATTAGTGCAAGCCAAGGTCATTACTGTTTCTACTGGCACTTCTGGGGCTTGATCATGCTTATTCAGGGCTATGTTGAGGTCAGAGACCAAGGAGACCCATGGGTCAGACAAGGCCAACCGGGGCACAAGGCAGTGTCATGCTGGAAGGCTGGGTTTGTCACTTACAGTCTATTAGACACTCTGATGTAAGCAATTATCTCAATGGTATCTTTGTAATTTGTGTACAAATATTCATTTTAAGCAAACTAGCACAGAACTATGCTAAACACCACCCATAGATCTAAGCCATAGAGTTAAAAAAAATTCCATTTGCATCTATTTTCGACACTGATTCCGTCACTGAAAGTGCACTGTAAGTTACTGAATTGCTCTCTCTGAAACTTCCAATTTGGTCTCCATTGAATGACTTCTTGTTAGTACTTCTGTAGGTCAGCATCTTAGGTGGAGTGGGTGGCGTTTACATCTAGGCAGAGTGTTACGGTCATGAAAACTACTGGGCTATATGCACGATAATAGAAATGCAGTTGGGTTTTTGGCTTGAGGCTTAAAGCTCAAGACTACAAGCCTTGGGTGGCCTTGAGTTAGCCCTGTCTCGCTCAAGTATCAGCTATAATAGTGCAACATTGTCTACAACATTTTATCCAAGTCAGGATCAATTAACCCTTTATTGAAAATACAATGCGGAGCTGCCAGTGTATTGCAGCGGATTATATATGCCTTTTCACATTTATAGTTTTAGACTAGCCTGTTCACTCTGCAGGCCATGCTTTTAAGAAGCAGGATGAAACCTAAATGGCCAAAGGGCACCTATATGAAGCACCACATAGAGAGTAACTGCAGCTGAGGATTAAACCCTAGACCCAGGAGCTGTGAGAGGAGCACCAACCTTACATGTTGCAATATATACAGTATACTCTCAATTAAATTGATCAAGACACAGTAAATGCAAGTGTACCTTCATTTCAGCTAGGTATTGCATTCCTCTGGAGATCTGCCAGGCAAACGAGATGAGGTCTCCCATGGTCAGAGCTCTTTCATCTGGATTCTCGAGGTAGCTGGAGTTTCGGTTGCCATCACTACCCATATAGCTGGGCCCCACTTTCCGGCTCTCTCTCAGGAAGTTTCGCAGTGATCCATACTTGGCATACTCAACAATCAGATACAAGGGCCCTGGACAGACAATGGGCAGATAAAGACAGCACAAAACCTTTAAAGAACCATGACAAATGATCACTGAAATCTTTGTGGAAACTGCAATTTATAAGGTCAGAAATGCTAAAAGATATATGTTTCTTACCATCCTGGCTACAAGCTCCATACATTTTTATTACATGTGGATGGTTGACCTGCTTAAGCAATGTGAATTCAGACAAAAGGTCCCGCAATTCACTCTGAGAGGCATTTTCTGAATAAAATACAGAAAACATGAATAATTACATAGTCCTACAGTTACATTTTTGTATTATTTGTGTCATTTATTATACAGTACAAATTACACACGTAGGTAAAATTTTCTTGTATTTATCTTCATCGTTGGCAAGTCTCACTGTGTTGTTAGCTATAAATCTGGGTGTGTGAAGCTATTGCATTTCTTTAAGCTTACCTTTAAAAGGTCCTACTGGCTACTGGTTTTATTTATAAAAGATAACAATTATTTAACATTTGGTAGCTTGCTAGCATCATTTTCTACTAGTACACACAATTTGTTAGCCTAAATTTGGCTAGTCTGCTATCAGCTGCTGGTAGGACCAAAAAAACGTAGGCTATTAGAGCTTGGTTTTAATAACAATATATTACAGCTAGCAAAATGACTAAATTACTAGCTTTAACTTAGCAAATCTGGTCTGTTACTAATGCCAATAGTGAGCAGCAGTAAAGCTCACTATGTATCTAACAACATCAGTACTGTAGGGGACGGCTCTGTGTTCGAACAGCCCACTGGTCTGACAGCCCTACTCATATAAGATGGGCATATTGCTTAAATCATTTGGGCACCCTACTTGGTTCAGTTGGGTTAGGGTTAGGGTTAGGGCTGTCAGACCAATGGGCTGTAACTGTCGGACCAGTGGGCTGTTGGAACAATCCAACAGCCCACTGGTGTCGGAATAGAGGGCTGTAACCGTACTGTACGCAGGAGATGAGTATCCTAGTTAATGTTGCCCAGTAAAGAAGTGACAAACATGTCAAGCATGTGACCTTTTAGGGTTTAGGAGGTTAATAGCTGTAGTCTGTAGCTGTTGCTATTTTATAGACACTCTCTGTGGCCTTGACCCTATTCAATGTCAGCGCATTTGCTGATTAATTCTAATAACTACCAGTAATACATGTTTGTAGCCTTTGGTCTTAAGGCATATTTGGTTAATTGTCTTACCTTTCAGCATTTTTACAGCTACTGTGGTGTATCCTGCCTTTCCTTTAAGCCGGAATGCTGTTGCTTTTACCACCTTTCCAAACTCTCCCTCTCCAAGAGTTTTACCCAAGACTAGATTCTTTCGTGGGAATTCCCACTTTGGATCCTCCTGTTAATAAAGGCAAAACATCAATGCTTGAAAAAATTATTGTTCTTCCTGTGACACTTTGCTAGCATTTTTGAACACTACACAGTCCAATAAGCAAGACATTTCACCAATAAAACATAGATAGAATCTTGTAAGGCTCTTACAGGTATCTTAAAGGTGTCGATGGCCACCTGGTTTTCCATGGAGTCCAGTGATCCTCGTCGAACATTGTTGGCAGAGTAGCTGATGGGATAGGATTGAGCAGGCCTGCGGAAAGTCATCTCAGCTGAAGCGATGGGGGGTTTGGGGGTGTTCTTGTGATAACGATGGATGAAATAGGAGGAGAGGAGGATGGAGACAATGAAGGAGAGAAGGACTGCAGTAGCTATGACAGTCTTACACATATCATCACATATCGCCTCTGCATAAAAGATAAAAAAAAAATCAAAAGTTAATGTCATAAGACAACTTATGCAGTTTCAAAGAGAAATCCAGAATTATCACAATGCTTCGATATTTTAAGGGAATCATAGGGCCAAAAGATTTATGAAAATCATTCAGTTCTTACACCATTCTCATGATTAATAATACAATGTCTGAACACAAGCACAAATAAACTCACCTTCCATATCATCTTGCTCACAAAAGCACTTTTCTGTATAGCAGTAGCAGGTTCCATGTCCTGCCTTAATGCCAAGCATCAGGCCTCTCTCATGACCTCCAATAATAGGCTCACCTAAACCAGACAATAAAAAGCACTCAGTGTGTGCATTTAGCAACAACAAAATTAACCAATACCTCAGAAATCATATAAAATTTGCTCACGGGTACAATCCTGAGGACATACGGATATATTTTTACTTTCAATTACATCACAGAATCCATCTGGGCATGTACGCAGGTCTGGAGAACAAGTGGAGTAGTTTTCTGATATTACTGAAAAAGAATGCATATGTAAAATTAGCACTGTGCAACTGTGTGTGTGCTGCAATCATATACAAAACCAAATCCAAAACAAGACGGTGTAGCGTACAGTGATACAGTGAATTATAAAGATGGATAGTAAGACGCATCACCTTTTTCTGTGCCTTGTCTCCATTGACATCTTCCAGAGGGAGTTCCCAGGCCTCTGAATGTCTCACACTCCCCACGTTGTCTCTTCTCCGCACAAGCCAGTGAACGCTGTTCCTCTGTCCTTAAAGGATCCACTACAACACACCATACATGCATAGTGAGCCAAGTACACCTACTTCTGCTTAAACCACAACAACAAACAAGACAGAAACCAAATAGTCATATTCATCACTACTACTACTACTACTACTACTACTTCTACTACTACTATTACTAATTCCATAATGAACCTTGAAGGGGGTTGTTGGTCCATCACATGTGCATGTGATGTGTCAAGGACTAGCAAGTCTGCTGGCACCCATTCCTCTCTAGACTCCCACACTCACTCCAAAGGGCAATTGGGAACAGCCAATTAACCTAATGTCCATGTCTTTGGACTGTATGAGGAAACCGGAGCACCAAAGGTGCAAGCATGAGGAGAACATGCAAACTCCACACAGTAAAGGCTTGCTGTGCATGGGGCTCGAACCCAGGACCTTCTTTCTGTCAGATGGGATTGCCGCTATTGTATTCATTAAACTGATTTAAAATACAGTTTACCCACTTTGATTACATGTTTAGTAATTATAATCAAACCACTGAGCAATAACCTCTATGGTGTTTCAGGCATAGAAAGAGAACAACGCTTACCTTCCCCTTCGAAAATGATGATGACTACTGTTTTTGCCTGAAGTTGCTTATGTTGCTCGTGAGCAACAAGCACATACTGCAGCTCCTGACATTCAGGCCTACGCAGTGGCTCTGTGTCATTTACATAGAGAACACCAGACATGTCCCTCAGATTCCGTGCTACATCAACTGCCGTGTAGCAGGACTGAACATTGGCCGAGATGTTCCTGTCACTCAACTCGATATGGTATGCAATTTCAATACCATTGAACTTCAGGCAGTTGTCCACACATACTTTACCAATCTAAGAAGAATCATCCAGAGGGGACACGGTCATATACCCAGCCATTTAAAAAAAAATTATTTTATTATCCCATTGAGATTACAAGATCTCTTTTTCATTTGTAAGTAAACAAGGTAAATAATTTGCTTGATGGGAGGTTGAACAGTGTCACTTACAACAACACATGTATCAAATAATCCTGGCAAAAAGGAAACATATAACAAAAACAGACAGCAACTTGATCTAAGCACCTGGGAGTAGGTTGTGGACTTCCGAGACAGCACAAAGAAGTAGGTGATGTTACTGAAGGTAATAGGAACTGGCATAATGGTAACATTAAAATGAAGCATCACAGTTCCCTCAGGGCCTCGAAAAGTAGTGTCGTTGACCAGGTAGTCCAACTGAAAAGAGCGTTTCTCATCTACTGATATGTTTTTGTTGAGACGCAACTCTGTGCAAGGACAAAAGAGACAAGACAGTTAAATATCCTGTGAGGAACTCAAAATGACCATTCAGAGTGAACCAGACACAAGTGCTTCAGCATCCTTACTGTACTTATAGACTGTCCCTCGCACATTCCCGAAGATGGGCTTCTCCTCATTGAAGTTCTGTTCAATAGTAAATGTGTCTTTAATCCATGAGTCATTAGTCAATAGTGTCCATACATACTTATTCAGGCTCTGTTCCTTGTAATATGTAGACGTTGTGTCTCTGTCGTATACTAACAGATCACCAAATGAAACTCCCTGCAAAAAATACAGCAACATTTATTAGACGTTTGTTAAACAGCTACAGGCATAAGAAGGTGAAAAGTTCATGGTGATGAAAGGACATGTGGGTTTCTGAAAAAAAAATAAAATAAATGTTGTTTATTGTCTATTGTTGCGAGATCGTAAACCAAAAAGACAGCACCCTTCCCTTGTAATATATAGCAATATAAATATCACTTAAGCTGTTTACATTATTTGTATTTTATTCAAAATGACACAGGGATGCTTTGTAGTGCTCACCTTACTGCGGCTAAATTCTATAAGCACATCCTCCGTGTCTGTGCCATTCACATAGGGGGGACTATCATCCTCATCATATATGTTGATATGCAGGGGAGTAATAAGAGTGTGCAATGTTTCTTCTGTCCGCACCAAACACGCTATCATCAAACGATAGACCTCTTTCTTCTCACGGTCTACAGGTTCTGTGACTGCCAGCTCAGAAGTGGTATCATTGACTACAAATGGCACTGGAGACTCTGCACACAACAACACAATGAGAATCATCTCATGATAAGGAAACAACTGGACAAGTCTGTAGGCTGAAGAGAACAAAAAATGTTGTTAAAATTCTCAGATTGTGGGACAGATTTATTTCTCAACTCCATGTAATATCCAACATTTATTTTTACGTCATGGGGGAAGCTGGAGTCAATCCCAGCTGCATTTGGGCGAGAGGCGGAGTACACACTGAACAAGGCACCAGACTATTGAAGGGCTAACAAAGAGATGAACAACCATTCGCATTCTTATGTACACATGGGCAATTAAGTGTAGCCAGTTGACCTAATGTGCATGTCTTTGGACTGTATGAGGAAATCAGAATAAATGGAGGAAACCTACACAAACGCAGGGAGAACATGCAATCTCCACACATAAAGTTCACTTTCAGATGTGAAATTCAAAGCCAGAACCTTCTGGGAGGTGACAGTGCTAACCACTGAGCCAGTGTGACACCTATTTTATTTATTGATTGATTTTTTCAATATACGATTAAAGTATATTTATATTTAACCTATTTTACCTAGATAGGAACAACACTATATCATTCATCAAAAAAATTCAAAACTCTATTGCAGCACTTGCTCAAATATCATTATACTCAAATAATGAAGATTAATGCTGTTTTGCTTGTTGATGGTACCTGTTTCCATTCTGTAGCTGATAGTGTAGTTGGGGCAGAGGTCAGCATGGGTAAAGCGACGAAGCTGGCGTAGAGGTCCAGGCATGCGGTTCTCTTTGATGTGGGAGTTAACATCTCGATCAGGGAAGCATAGTTTCTCTAGCTTCATCTGGCCACAGGTAGGCGCTGTGGCATTGAAGAATGTAAGACTGACCTCCACATTAGGGTACTGAGCACATAGGCTTTTCCGAGATATGGTGGTCGCTGCTACTTTCAGGGTCAGCCTCTTTGTTTGTGCAAACCAATTGCTAGCTAGATAATATACAGTCAATGCACAACATTAATACAGACTTGTAAAAGATTCCTGAGTATCTTAACAGCTTCTCTGATAACCTCAACAAAACATACGTCTGTAATAAAGCAAGCATTAAAACATAATATATTCAGACGTACACGACTGTGTTTTGATTTATCGTCATGTTAATTTGATGCAAGCAAACTTAAAGTCAAGTTTCCCTTAAAATGTAAAATTAAAACTCACATATTGACTCAAAGTCAGTCCAATCCAGACTTCTGTTCATGTAGATCACTCCTGTGACAGCATCAATATAGAACCATGATGCATACGGAGCAGGTTTCTGAAGCTTCGACCAGTACAGGCAGAAGTACTGCTGCTCTGAAGCTCTCTCCTGCATGGCATACACCTGCAGCACTGGTGTACCTGCTGCCTGGCCAACATAGATGCTCTCTGAGTATGTAGTCTGAGGAAAGTACAGTCCCCAGGAACCTGTGACAAACAAAGTGAGATAAGAAGAGAAAAAAATATATAAAAACAATAAAACAATGAAAAAAAAAAAAATCACAATTTATTTCATTTATTCATGCATTCATTCATTTTCTAAGCCGCTTAATCCTAAGTAGGGTTGCGGGGAGGCTGGTGCCCATCTCAGCTGACTCTGGGTGAAGGCAGGGTACACCCTGAACAGCTCACCAGACCATTGCAGGGTCAACACACATACAACCATTCACACTCACTCTCACACCTAGGGGCGATTTTGAGCAGCCAATCAGCCTACTGTGCATGGTTTTGGACTGTGGGAGGAAACCGGAGTACCCAGAGGAAACCCACGCATGCAAACTCCACACAGAAACACCCAAGCTCGGGAATCGAACTGTAAGGTGGACGTTTCATTTATTACAAAGAAATATCTTTTCTGTAAAATGTGTTTAATGTTGTATAAGAACACAATCAAATGCATTTTTGAGGTCAGTCACTAAGATCTCATGGCCTAGACAGAAAAAGCAGCACTACAGCTTCCATTTACACCAGTTATTAATTAGATGAGGAACATGAGGACCCTGAAGTAGAATTCTGGGCCAGACAAACCTGAAGCAGACAAGGAGAAAAAATATGTGCCACGCAGGCACCGCATTGATTCAGTGAAAATTATATTCCACTCTGTCATACTGAGTTCAAGCTTCAGGTGCACATAAACATTGCATTAACATATAAAAATTTATACTTTTTACATTTTTTCTCTTTATTTGTTTCACTCAGTGCTCCTTAAGCAGTTTTAACATTTGATCTATTTAACTCATTCGTTCATTTGCTCAGCCGACTCTGGGTGAAGGCAGGGTACACCCTGAAGAGCTTGCAGGGCCATTGCAGGGACAACATGCATACAACCATTCACATTCACACCTGGGTCAATTTGGAACAGCCAATTATCCTATTGTGCATGTCTGTGGACTGGAAACCGGAGTACCTGGAAGAAACCCACACAAGCACGGGGAGAACAAGAAAACTTCAGAGGTGGACGGGCTAACCACTATGCCACTGTGCCACCCTGATCTATTTTTTGTTTCCCGTCTACTGTAGAGAGGTCAGAGAACAATTCTGGACACAAGTGCAGGATTGTGTGTTTATTTAAAAGCCCAGAAAATAAATCCAATACAAGAATCAAACTCAATGTTAAAGTCAAAAGACAAAAGTGAAGTCGATCTGCAAACATCAGTATCATGGCAAGATCCAGAATAACGAAAACCAGGTAACAAAACCAGAGTAGCAATCAGACAACAGAAAAGTTTGGTAAATCAGAATCACACTGGGAATTACTTCGCAGTGAATGTGGAAACAGAGAGTGCTTAAATCATGTGGCAGTAATTGTGCACAGGTGTGAGTGATCAGTAAAATGGTGAAGGAGACCATGAGAGTGTTAGGGTGTTGTAGTCCATGGTACTAGGTTGTGGTGAGTTCTGTAAAATATCCTGTGAGGAACATTATGGTGTTTCTGTTCAGACATATTGAGCGTTAACGTTAAAAAAACATGACTAAATACAATTTTTGAATGTTTGAGATTTAAAAAAATCAGACCTAAATACAAATCACAACTAGAAGCAGTACATAAAACTCAACTAGCAGACACTGGCGGGACATCGTGATAAAGAGACAGAGAGACAGAAGAACACGGAGTCTGGCCCCCAAATGGAGCACTGCATAGTGGCCTGCCTTTAGACTGGACATCCGACAAAAAACCCCCAAACAAACAAACAAAGAAACAAACAAAAAAAAACCTAAACGTACATTTCTAAAACACATTTTTTTATATAAATGAAGATAAAAGGGAAGCATTCAGGCTTCCTAATGAAAAGTACATGCTTTCAAAAGGGCCACACTTAGCATTTGCCAAACACAGTGAGCATCCATGGAGTAGAGTTAAGTGGAGTCAAAACATTAAGATGTGAACTTTAATGAGTTAAGTGTGAGTAAAGTTTTTATATATATCACATACAGTTAAAGTTCTGTTAAGTAAGCTAAAATGCTGGCTGGATATTATCTCTTACGAGTAGCATAACTACCAATAATACAACCTTTATGACACACTGGGCATATATTCAGCGTCAGTTGTTTAACATCACTGCAGAAACCTAAATATTTGAGTAAAGCATTACTAAAAAATACATTTGTTTGAACACTGAAACCAAAGACATCTCGAATGCTTAACCTTTGCCCTAATTTAGCTCATCAGTTCATCGCAAGGCCAACACACACACACACACACACACACACACACACACACACACACACACACACACACACACTCACAACCAGGGTAATTTGTAAAAGCGAATTAGCCTAATGTGCATGTCTTTGGACAGTGGGGGGAATCAGTGTACCCCGAGGAAACCCATGCAAGCACAGAAACACCCTCGCCTAGAGGACGTGTGAGAGTGGGAGTACGTGGGGAGGAGGGTGGGGGGTGGGGGAGGAGGGTCGGAGGTGCCCTGGTTTC
>JBCNYH010000027.1:31335104-31349505 GCA_039654325.1 Tandanus tandanus | reverse complement strand
TCTATCTATCTATCTATCTATCTATCTATCTATCTATCTATCTGTCTATCTGTCTATCTGTCTGTCTGTCTGTCTGTTGTAATCTAGCCGATTAATCCTTCTAGGGTCGCGGAGGCTGGAGCCTATCTCAGTCAACTCTGGTTGAAGGCGGGGTACACCCTGATCAGCTCACCAATCCATCCATTGAACCATTCACACTCACTCTTAGGGGCAATTTCGAACAGCCAATTAGCGTAATGTGCATGTTTTTGGACTATGGGAAGAAACCGGAGAACCCAATGGGAACCCAAACAAAGCAAGGGAAGAACATACAACCCATACAGAAATGCGCTAGCTGAGCACAGGACTCAAACCCAGGACCTTCTTACAGTGAGACAACCGTGCTAAGCACAATGCCACCATACATATTTTACATTCATACATATACACATATATGCACAGTACCAGTCAAAAGTTTGGACACACCTTCAGTTTGATACAATATGTTATAGGACCAGTTATAAACAATTCTTCCCTCACCAGGCTAATTTTTTTCCTTCTCGTGAAGTTATGCTGCAATCCACTGTACCCATAATGCTGAAAAACTTTCTGCAGTCAAAGTTGTGATGAGAGTGCAATGGAACAGTTATTCAACTTGTAATTTGGGGAATCAGGTACTTGGGCAACATCCAACTTGTCTGATGTTATTCCACTGATTTAAACCCAGTAAATATAAATTAAATACTACAACAATAGATATAAAATAATATATGTTTATAAATAACACTTTTTACATATATTACATAAAAAAAGAAAGAAAATAAATAATTTTCAATTTTTGGTGTTCAGTGATTTCAGTATGTGAGTTCTGGTACAGTGACTACTGGTTTACTCCAATTCTTCTATTTTTTTGTCTTAGAAAACAAACAAACAAACAAACAAACAAACAAACAAATAAATAGTAGATGGCTCAATGGTTAGCTCTGTTGTCTCACAGCAAAGATGTTTAAGGTTTGAATCTCAATGAGGGAGAGTGGTGTGGAGTTTGCATGTTTTTTCTGTGCATGTGTGAGTTTCCCATGGAATAACAAAATATTATGCTCTATTAAAAACTGTCATATTGTGGGTGCAGTGCAGCAGTAATGCATGTTATATGCTAGTGTAAAAACTGCTTAGGTAAAGCTGCATCCTGCACTCAATACAGCTGAGAAAAAGCTTTATCCATTTTTTAGCCCTGGGGTATTCCACAATGCACCAAATTGATTTAAGAGTTTTTATGTACACTTTAAGCACATATAAAAGGTGTGATGTAACAAAATGGCGTGCAATCTTGCTGCAGTGGCAGATACACATGCCCTAGGCTGGAAATCAAACAAGTAGAGTGACCAGTGGTTTTACAATGATACAAGCTGATGAAGCTGTGCAGAGAAATCCACTCTATCCCCAAAATTTCAAAGAGCTATCACTGTGGTTTGCTGTATGTTA
Source organism: Tandanus tandanus (assembly GCA_039654325.1). Classification (NCBI taxonomy): domain Eukaryota; kingdom Metazoa; phylum Chordata; class Actinopteri; order Siluriformes; family Plotosidae; genus Tandanus; species Tandanus tandanus. The sequence goes on along the minus strand of JBCNYH010000027.1, from coordinate 31,348,041 downwards.
CTCTGGCAGGTGTCTCTGAATGTAACTCTATGCTCTCTGATTCTGGTATCTGGACAGAATAATAATTCTATAAATAATAATAACCTCATTTGGTGTGACACATGAAATAAACGTAAGGCTGCATGCTACCTGCAGTAACTACAGTATATATTTCTATATTTCTTACATATCTGGGCAGGATGGTGCAGTGGTAAGCATGTCTGCCTCACAGCAAGAAGGTCCTGGGTTCGATTCCCGGGCTCGGACGTTTCTGTGTGGAATTTTCATGTTCTCCTTGTGCTTGCATGGGTTTCCTCTAGGTACTCTGGTTTCCTCCCACAGTCCAAAAACATGCACAGTAGTCTAATTAGCTGTTCCAAATCGCCCCTAGGTGTGAGTGTAAATGGTTGAATGTGTGTTGTCCCTGCAATGGTCGGGCGAGCTGTTCAGGGTGTACCCCGCCTTCGGCCAGAGTCTGCTGAGATAGGCACCAACCTCCCCCAATTAGTATTAAGCGGCTTAGAAAATGAATGAATTAATGATTTTTTACATATCTTATCTTATTCTGGTAACGTTGGGTTTAACATTGTTGTGTGCTTCGATGAAGCACCATAAAGGTAGAGCTCTGCTGTCTAAAAACTTTTACCCCATTGGGAAAAAAAAAGATTTCACAAGCATACCCAAAACCAAGTCAAAGGGGTGCCTTTTTTCTAATAAAAACATTTGATGTGCAATATGGCTCCGTGCTACATGGCAATAAAAGGAATGTCACTAGCATCATTTATGAAGTGGTGACATAAAGCTTACCATCTATTTTCACCAGTTACTACAGACTGAACTGCAGGTCTGTCACATCCCTGCAGGCCTCAGTTGTCCTCATCCTTTGTAAAAGAATAATGCAGAGATTGTAATCCTCAGTAAAGTATGATATCAGGACTATTTAAGAGGCCTGCTTTTCCCTGGTGAGATGCACTATCAGGATGTGCTGTGAAACTTCCTGATGACGCTGATATACATCTTCCACTAGTTTAGAGGAAATCTATCTTGGTGGTCTGGAACATAGATAAAACAATAAAAACGAACATCTGTGTCTATGGTATTACAAATGAATGCAGGACTGCCAAGCCACCGGAGGCACTCATGTAGATTATAATGGTAAACGGATGAGTGTGATATAGTGGGGATTTTTTTTTTTTAATGTCGAGTCATGTTCATGAGGTGACAACTTTGCAATGACAAGAAAACAAGCACAGAGGAGTCTCCATACTTCTAACAGACACAATCCTGAGAGGTCTTGATTTCAGAGATGGGCGTTTCTTATATTAGTACATAAGGAAGTATATTACACCACTTACACCGATCAGTCATAACATTAAAAATATTATGAGAACTGGCAGATGAACTAAATAACATTATCTCGTTACAGTGACACCTGTCAGGGAGTGGATTGCATTGGGCAGAAAGTGAACAGCCAGTTCTAAAAGTTGATGTGTTGGAAGCAGGAGAAATGAGCAAACATAAGGATCTGGGTGACTGTGACAAGGGCCACATAATGATGGCAAATTACTGGCCTATACATCTTTAAAAACGTCAGGTCCTGTGGAGTGTTTCTGTTATGCAGTGGTAAGTACCTACAAAAGGTGGTCCAAGGAAGGACAAACAGTACACTGGCGAGAGTGTCATGGGTGCCCAAGACTCACTGATGTGTGTGGGGAGCAAAGTCTAGTACATCTGGTTGGCAAATCTGGTTTGCGCAGAATGAAAAACCACACACACTAAGTCAGGTAGGCAGAGGGACTTGAAGGTAAATAAATGTTCATGGAGAAAATGCCAAAATCAAAGCTCTGCTTTTAGGCAATACTTAAATCTATGAAATAATGAATCTGTTTTGTTTTTTTTATCTGCCTATCATCATGCAATTCATGTATAACAGCCAATCACCATCAACTGTGGTGCCAATCATGTATAACAGCCAATCACCATCAATCTGCACGAGTCTGAGCGGTAGTATATGAGCCTCTACTTTTGGATTTCGGTTTTGTTTTTAGTAATAAATATGTTCAGCAAATCAGCATCAACTCAGTGATGCTGTAGCCTTATTGTGCTTCCTATGGTAGGCATGCGTGGACACTCGATGGACACAGGACAACCACCCAAGCTACATTCAGTGATTATGGTGCTCTACTCAGGAGCTCCAATATTAATAATGAAACTAAACCCCCCAAAATACAGGCTCATACACCACCGCTCAGGCTCACACAAAATAAACAACACAATCTTATTCAGGTAGGCAGACAAACTTGCAGGTAAATAAATGATTGTGAGGTAAATGCCGAAGTCATAAGCTTGAGAGAACATGAGCTTGTTAAACGGATACTTCAACTAAGAAGACAGGTGATACAAGTGAACAAGAAAATCAGAAAGGCAGTAAAAAGCAAACCAAGGAATTACATTATTTATTTTAGATAGGCCAACTAAGTTTCTTTTTTTAAAAAGAGACTTCTGATAAATAAATCACAGCTTTTAAATGAATTAAAAGAACATTACTTAATATCATACGCTGACGATTTTCTTGGAAATATTTAACACACTGTAAATATTTCTCATAGGAGCACAATGTTTACATATCTTTACTTAAAAGGGCACATAACCAAACTTAAAAGGTCTATATTAACAGAGATCGATTTACTCTACAGCTGACATGACATGGTATTTTGAGACACATGGTCAACGAAAATCAATAAAGACAAGCAAACACAAAGCAAGATCTATGACACATGACCTCAGTAAGTTTGTAATGTGATATGAGATCATTTAAATAAGATTTTATTTCAGCCCTTCTAAACAGCAGGGACAGTGGCAATCACATGATCACAGATTTTATTGTCCCTACCGGTCCATTCCCTCTCTTCTTTCCCCCTTTGTAACAACAGAATGCACAACTTCCAACTGGCTATACCATCTGATATATGGATAAGTCTCCATTCACACTAAATGGGTATGTTGTGGCTACAGCAGGATTGTGGATGGCATCTCAAAAGGGGGTCATAAACTTATTATAACATTTCTGAAAGAAGCGTGACAGGTAAGCTGCTTTTTGTCCTGCATAGCGTGACACCCCACCCAACCCCCTCCTTTTTTTACCTTCACTGCTTGGCAGGGGAGGTTATGTATTCAACAGCTTCTGTTTGTTTGTTTGTTTGCCTGTTAGCATGATTATGCAAAAACTACTGAACCAATTTTCACCAAACTTGGTGGATGGAAGGGGTATTGGCCAGGCAAGAACCCATAAAATTCAAGATCTGGATCCAGAAATTTTTTATATGCTTTTAAACAAACATTTAATAAAGGATTTTGTTCTGTTGACAGGATTATGCAAAACTAGAGATCTGATTTTCATCAAATTTGTTGGAGGGGATAGGCCTGGGCCTGAAAAGAACCCATAAAATTTCGGAGGTGATTCTGACATGGGATAATGTAAAAAAAACCCTAACATGGAGCAAAATGTTCATCCAGTGTCCACTGGGGGAGACATTTCATTATAACTATGTCAAGTTATAATAATTAATTTGTGCTTGGCAGAGGTACCTTGAACTCTATTAATTCCTCCTCTAGTTTATATACTTCATTAGGAGGGGTGTGGTTTCACCAACATGTACGTAGATTATTAGCCAGTTACAAGCCTCGATAAAAGTTTCATCTACCCATGCTGTTCTCTCCATCTGTTGGGCCCTTCCATACAGTTCCGCAAGTGTATTCTGGTGTGGTGGGAGTGGCTTTGTTTGTGTCTTATTTTCTGTTAAAATGTTAAAGCTGAGGTACAATAGATACAGAAAAGTATCACCCTCGTCTAAATATTCATGTTTTGTTGTTTTGCTGCCACATAGCAAAATATGACACATAAAAGACAAACAAAAGACACTTACAAAAAATATTTTTTCCAGCTGTATTTACCTAATGTAACAGTTCAGAAAACTAACTAAATAAATAAAAATAAAAAAGGACCCCCAGAACAGTTGTGCATCTAATCACCTTCTCCATTGTACACCAAGCTAATTGGCTCCCACCTGTGATCAGCTGTAATTATTCTGATTAGTTCAATATGAAAACAACTATTTTTAGAGCATTCTATGGCTTGGAAGTGTAACTGAATTTGTCTTGTATTTGTGACCTGGTCTAGTAAATCCCGGTGTGTGTCGGCAAATTACACTACAGAGAAAAAGGCAAATGAAAGTCAAACTTCAAACACTGACTATTTGATTCTCCGACTGTACAGTATGTTTGACTCTGTTGTTACAAAGTTTGTAGTGACTGGCCATTATAGCGAGTCGGCATTTGCACTTTTGGAACTCATTTCTCCGTAATGTGATTTGCTGACAAGTGCTGGGTTTCACTAGATTTGTTCACGTTTTGAGTTGCAGTGTAAATGATTCTACATGGCTCTTGTGGTGGTAGGTAGCACCCTCTTCGGTAAGTCGATTAGCTCCCCCCCACAGCCAACTCCCCCCTTCTTCATCATCGTACAACTAATAGCCGGTGTGTAATGCCAATTCTTGTATGTTCTTTCCATGCAGTCTTTTTGATCTCTTTTTAACTATTTTATAAGGTTTTATAGTACAATAAACTATATATGCATTGTAATTAAATTTATGAGGAGCAATAAAAATATTTTAACCTTTACACATCCTGCCTCTCTCTTGAATCACTACAGTAACTGAAAATGGGGAGGGGTATTTTGTTGTAACACTGGTACAGAGAAATTTCCGAAAATAAATCTGACCCTTCTCTATTGGCTGGGTTACAGAAGCAAGGCATATCCATAAGCCATGCACCTGCAGATCATAGCATGGGACCTCCTCAAGTGTGCTGCAGTCCATGCAGGATGCTGAAACATATTAGAAACTGCCTTTTTGCAAGTTATCTTAGCAAAAACAGTGAGATAGCAGCATGCTGTAGCCATAGCAGTGTCAAAAAAGTACTGGTGTCCATATAATTTAGTGGTTGACTTGACCGTACAGAAATCTGCAATGGAAACAGTCAGATTATCTCTTTATTAAGAATTGTTGTATAAACATCATTAAAAGACATGAGGATCTTCCCTGTTTGAAAAATAACTTAAGAATTGGGAGATGGATGTCATTGCCAAGGTCTAGGGGTAAGCTGAGTCACTCTATTAGCAGTGTCTCCTCTTCACGGGCATCACTTAAAGGCTTTTACATTGGCATCACTGGCATATAGATGCAAAATGGTATTCAGGTAATATTTACCACCACCAGGAGATATCTGGTGCTCATATAACCACAACTGCATAGTTTATACATAACTAGTAATAGGATGTTGAAATATAGTTAAACATTCATGCTAGTAGTATATCTGGTTTGGTGAAACATATATGTTCTAATGCTAATAAACCCAAATACAACTAAGATTTTAAAACACATGATGCATAAAGCACAGTAAAAGATTAACATGAATCATTCATTTTAGCTTTTCAGGTTTACAGTGCTAAGCATGGTACCAAAATTACACACACTGAAACACTATCCCATCATGATGCATGCTTAATAGTTCATTTCGCACATTAGTTAATCAACTTCTATTTTATGACTACTATAGTTTGATCAATCCCAAATTACAAACGAGTCTATTCAATTCAGTGACATCCATTGAGACAGAGGTGCATCATTATTTTATTACATAATACATGAAAAGATAAGCAAAAAAAACACCAAAACAAGACTTTTATTGCTAATTTCTTACATTTTTAAAACGTATGACATGCAGATCTGAGTGTACCTGTGAGCAGGTGCAAAAGAGCTGTCTCTTTAACTCACTTTAAGTGTTTACATATACACTACATGGAAACATAAAGAAAAGCAAACCAAAATAAGATTTTTATAGTTTATTTTTACTGTATATATTTTAACCATGACTGAGGCAGGTCAGGTCAGTTCTGTACTATATAGATAATGGCATCTGTTAAGCTTACTCAAACCCGAGTTTAATACCTATTATACCAAAACCAAAGTAAAACACGCTCCTTAAGGTGTTTTAGTATATAATGTGGAAAACTCATTTATTAGAAACAGACTTAATTTTCATTTTAAAGCATGACAATGATAACTTCACCTGCTCCAGGTGACTGTGACAAACTGTGAGTGTAGTATGTACTAATTCAAAATATTACAACTTTTGTGAATAAACTTACTGTCAATAAAAAAAAGCCCGTGGATAGTCTTACATCTCATCGTGTTACATCCATACATATGAACAGACATAATGCAGTTTGTTAAAGAAAGGACGTCTGGGAGTGTTCTATATAAAACTGTTTCTGAGAAGCCACAGTGAAATCTGACTAGCACTCCCTTGATAACCACTCACAACTAGGAGAGAGACTGGAGATGCTGTTAAACTTCTATTATTCGAATTTATTTTTTATTAGAGTTAATAAATGAAGCTTGTACTGACTTTGCCTATTTGATCCACTTGTGGTCCACTTGTGAACAAACCTTGGAGCCAGCAGTGCAATTTCCTTGACTGTACATTAGTGAGTCTAAAAAGTGTTGCCCTTATTAGAGTTACTCCTTGGTGAGCGTCCAGTTTGACCCCTATTAAAAGACTGTCAGCTGAAGAGCAGATGGTACTCACTCTCTGTCTTACAGTCCGGAAGGGGGTGACTATGGCAACCGTTTCAGAATGGTCACCCCTGAAGTGGCAAAATCACTTATTCTAATTTGTTAAGTACTTCTTCAGCCCCGCTGATTTAATCACTGTATTCAGAGTCTTATGCAACTGACAACCAATAATAATAATAAAAATTCCCGGATGTCTGCAGAAGACAGTAAATCAGAAAGACAGGTTTCAGCACTGATACCTATTTACTAAATGAGAACTGGAATATTCTCTGATTAAACTAAAATGTCAAGGCTAATAGAAAACCCTTAATTTGAATAAACAAAAGAAAATATGTGGAATCTTGGTCATCTACTCAATTTAAATGCTAGCTTTTTAAAAATGAAATAATAGACAGTCTTAGATTTTGAGGAAAAATTGTTTACGATAAAGCAGATAGGTGATGAAGATCCAGAGCGCAGTTCCCCACATGCTCCGGAACAGTGGCTCCCAGTGACTGTCCTGGTAGCGCATCTCCCAGCTGAAAGGAAAGTAAAAGCCCAGCAGAGAATGGCCCACATATACCAGGATGGAGTTCATTCCTGAAAACCAGTTCACAATAAATTAACAAAGTGTACATTAAGACATCAGAATCTGTGTGTAGACACTATGTATGTTATCAAATTAAAGTGATAAAAACACTTCATATAAAGAATCACTAAAGCAAAATATTAGGAAATGAGTGCATTTAAATGTAACAGAAAAGAAGGTTATATTATGAGTGCCTTGTTTGCTCATACCAGGATAAATGAATGGTTGACCACCCCACCATCCCTTGATGTCCACAACAAAATACATCATACCCAGCAACACAAAGGACATGCAGCCCATGCAGGCCGCATACGACAGAGACCTAAAAAAAAATCAATAAAAAAGTGAAATGCAAAATGGGATGTACTTCTGTCAGAAATAAAATATTTTCTTACCAGGAAATACTAGAAACAGCAATGTAAAGTGCCTTAACTATTCAACAAACCCTTAATAAACCCCTGATCTATTTTGCTGAAGAGTGTACGTGTTTTTATGGATGTTTCTTGTTACTACTATACAAACTAATTGTTGTTAATATTTATAGTGCTTGCAAAGCTCTGTATTATCCCTTGGCTTCTTCTTCTTCTTTTTCTACTTCTACTTCTTCTATTTATTTATTTTCTTGTTCCAGGATAAATAATAACACTTAATAAAGAAACATTTAATGTTTGTTTGTGTCTATACTCTGTATAACCCCTCTTTCTTTCACTCACCCATTCACTCTACATTCATCTGTTATCAATCTCTCTCTTTCAATGAATCTATCTATTGATCTATTTATCATGAAAGTCTTTTTTGCCCTGTAGGCCTGGAACAAGACTTTGATGCTGTCTGCTGTCCCATTCCGCTAACTTGATGCTGACTGGCTGTTGTATAGCTCGTGCATGATTGGCTGATATGCTTTACTCGCAGAATAAAGAAACTGAAACCAAACACAAGCATGAAAATAGAAGGGTCAAATTAAATAGGGAGTTTTGTTATTAATAGGGAGTTTCCCATTCATAGTTAGGGCAAAAACACACTTAGTTCCTTTACGTAACTTGAAGAACTGTGCTAAACTCTTCCTGCTCCTACTGACACAGTCTACTCACATAAAGCTCCATCGCAGAATGGAAAAACAAGAAAGATTAACAGTGAGTAACTTGAATTTATATTATTATCGCCAAAAATGACAAACTCATAATTTCTATTTAGAAAATTCTTTTTTTTTTATGTTGTGTTGGATTAATGTTGAGTCAGTATACATTTATAGCAGGGAGCTGACATAAAGCTCTTATCAAGTTCCTGCTCACAACAGTCAGTAAATTCCCAGAGCTTGTTCATTTGAATAGCAGAATTTTTATAGCATTCAACTATTAGACATTTTTCACACGTACACAAAAGGTTATACATCTACATTTTACATATCCTCAACAGAGCTCCAACTGACTGAACATACATCAATGGTGAAGACAAAATAAAACATATAAATAATTTACATGCACGAAATCTGTCCTGAGATTACACCTAAGAGAAACATTACTATCCAAAGTGAATCTCTGGCACCTGCTCAAAAAATCCAGAGGCTTGCCAACAAATAACATTCCTGTCCGTCCCTAAGTACAAGGATGCTGGATGGAATATTCATCTAATGTAAAATGGCTGCATCCCAGGGTACACCAGCAGGCATCTCTTATGTCAGCTGAAGCAGAGCCAAAACTGACTCTTGGCTCACGGTTAATTACTTTTAGGAATCAAGACAGACATTCTCAGGGGCTCAATAAGCTGCATATTATGAACTGTCTATAAAACTCAGGTAGGTAATTGGTTTAGATGTGCATAGATGGAAGGAAGTCTTAAAGACAAAAACATGCTCCACACACACACACACACACACACACACACACACACACACACAGAATGTCCTTTAGGTCATTATATTAATAATTGAAAAAATATGAATAGTACTATTAATAACAATCAAAGTAATTGTGGACAGTAATGTATTCGTACTATATGCTGACTATCATCCTGCCTGCACATTTCACTATGCCCCGTAAAGAGGAGTTCTAGTGAGAAGTAGTCCTTGGATATGATGGAGAGTTAGGAGTGTAAAACTGATTTTTTTTCCTGGCTGTAAAAAAGAGTGATCGTGTTAGAGGATGCATTACCTGGCATGCCTCATTCTTCCAAGTGAAAGGGTGATTATTTACAGGCCAGTCCACAGTTAGAGGTAAGTAAATGTGTGTTTTAGCAGCCTCTGATTTGTGCCTACTGTAGACTCATCCCTTCTTCACTGTGGAGATAAGTGGTTGGATTTAGGGGGTCAGGAAGCACTTACCAAAGGTTTTTATTGACAGGTATAAATCCAGAGTCTCGTGTGCACTTAGAAAGGACGGCAGCCAAGATTCCCTGAGGGTCGAAATGAAACAGATTTCAAATCAATGCGTAGCCATAAAGCAAGCACTCTTGGACAGTGGGGATCTAGAGCAGCACAGTAAAGGTTCAAGCAGATTAGCTGAGCTTCTAAGAGGTGACTCTAGCCAAGTCTACACACCAGTATCTTTCACACGACAAGAAGAACTTTTAATGTACTATCATCTTACATATAACATGCAGTAGGCTAGATGTTCTACATCTTTGTAAGTACACACATCCTTACTCTGTAACCACACACAAGTATTCTCTGAAAAAACTGTGATCATTAAAACATATAAGTGTATTTTTCTAAAGCAGACAATGCCTTGGACTGAAGTATTTTGCTTTGGCAGGGGAGGACATATCGGCATCCAAACCTGCTCGTTAGAGGAATATCCATCATTTGTATAGATGACAGAATCAATGATGTGGAAATAGCTTGGCTGGCTTTAGATTGAGTCCCCAGGCTATGTAGGCAGGATGAAGGACTATCAGTGCTATGTGGGTCAATCGTTCAATTTTAATCTCACCCGGGCCTACCACTGATCGTTGAACTCTAATTAACTCAGGGGTATTGAATATGAGGACACAGGAGCACAACAGCCTCAAAAGATCATCTCTTGCTACAGGATTCGAAGCATCACAGCTGCCAGCCTCACTCTTTTACACTATGGTTTATTATGTTGATGTGGTGGGAGACAATTATGCTTGCTTAACCAGAATATAACCCCTTGTGTCAAGAGTGCATTAACCATAGAACAGACTGTTCGACCTGCAGCTTGTCCTCTTAAATCGTACTGCTCTCCAGAGATGTCAGTGATAACCAATAATTGTTCTGATGCTTGCTGAAGTTATGGTGTACGTATTGGCTCCTAAACTCTGTGTGTCAATAAATATTTCAATTCATATTTTTCTGTGACTTGCTATTTTTTTGCCTGAAGTGTAGTAAAGGTTGCATTTCACATTAAACTCCTAACAAGTTCTTTCTTGGTCCTACTCTTCATAGGCTATAATAAGAACATTTAAACAGTACCATTTTATGCTGTACATTTATAAAACTAGATGTTTAATGTCGCAGACTATGAAAATCCTCTTTGGCCCAAATGGTAAAGACATGAATACAATCCCAAAGCAAAAATTGAGCCTTAGCAATAGGTCTCCTCAACAAACCTTCAGCAGACATGAAAAGTGGGAAAATAATGGTTTAACTTTATTTTATCAACATTATGTTTTACCGCTGGCTAGTTTTATTTTATCATGCTGTGCCTCTAGGTAAAGTGTAACAGATCTCCCCTCCTTTATTCTGCACCCTGAGCAATATCGCTCTGCCATAATGGCCAGTGTGATTCAACATGGAGGCTGTAATGGGCCAATTTGTCATAGGAGCTGAAGATAATAACATTTAAAATACTGAAATACTGGTATCGGGCATCTTCTAACACTGGGATCACAACATGTGTTTTCTCCCATAATGTATCTTTCCATGAAAAGTGAAAAGGTATTAATATAAAGGGAAAAGGTATTAATGTAATGGGAATAAGGTATTAAATGTTCCCATTGACTTACCAGGCATATTAAATAAACATAAAATACAGAGTTATCTCTTGGGAGTAAAATGAATTTGGTCACAATGCCTTTTTAAACCCGTTTGCTTACTCCTGTATAGGAGTGTCAATGATCCGTGCATTAACTCGATGATATTAGAAAATATTGCAATACTAAAACTACATTTCACACGCTACAATCATGACAAATTATCTGATGAAATTATCTATTGCTTTATATCTGGATTTTGGACCTACTGCTGTTTACAGCTCAAAGAAAATAACGTCTCCAGAAACATTCTGGTTTGCTAAATTCTGTGACTGAATAACAATAGTCCTAAGAGGACACCAGCCAAGATCCTGGTCAAAACAGCCTAGCTGAATCTTAGAGACAGTGTTTCACAATCACTTTGGTGATCCCAATGTAGTTACTGTAAGTGACTCACATTTTGCTTCACAGTTGCCTCATTTCACCAGCTATTTATCACCAGCTATTTTTTTTCAACTAAACCTAGTAAGCACATAAAAGCTTTGAAAATATATTGTTAAAATGGAATTTTGCATAACTAAAAATGTATTTGCTCAAATATGGTAAAGCAATTACAGAATAATAAAAGTACACATTTCTTTGGTTCCCAGATTTCATTCAAAACCAATCTGATTCTGTTCATATAACTAAAGCACTATAAATACTATTGGTCACGCTTTCCCTCTGGTCTTTGTGCTGCTGAGATTCATGCCTTGAGTCTGCCAGACAAAAGCCTTCAATCAGCACATGTGCTCCCTGGAGAGGCCATTCCAGAAACTCTGCTACCAGATCCCCAAAACAGGTCAGCGGCAAGATTTTCCTGCAACGTACAACCCAATATTCCACAGCCCTTAATTAGAGACTCAGTTCACTCAAAACATTACTGCTAATTTACTGATTTCAGACTTGGTTGTTTGAGCTGGTGCCTGAAATAACAAATAAGAACAATCGGCATGAGAAAGACACCTCGTGTACACATGATAATAGACCTAGATTACCCTAAATAAACCAAATTACAGCTGGACATTACTGTGTGAACCCAGCTCTCTTCTTTGTCCAGGAGGCTCTCTGTAAGGAGGACATCTCACATAACCCCCAGGGGACAGAGTTTTAATGCCCTCCCACACTACACCACCACCCTGGCTTATGTCCCCTTCTCCATGCAGACCACCCAAATGGGGCTTTCAATTCCAACGTCCCAATCCTCTTCCCATAATTAAGTCCATATAATTATTTTAATAAGCAAAATAATTTCAGCATGTGCCCCATCTGCTGTAAGTTTACTTTACTGCACATCCTAATTTTTTGGGTACGGTTGTTTGGTTGAAATGCATTATTGTAATGTATGTATAGCCAACTGACAATGATGGGAATACTAATATGATAAAAGATTGGATTGTCTTCTTCACATGGTATTACTTACTGTAATTAATATGTTACATTAACAGTTAATGTACTAGAAATTCACAAGCTGCACGAGTCATTCGGTCCAGTCCCAAGAGAGCTCAAATACCAGTCTCTGCCTGGGAACCCATTCCGTGCATTTGTAGAGACAGATCATATGACGCCTACCTATTTCATTAACTGTCTGCAACTACAAGCAATATAACACTTGTATGCCACAAAGGTCTCATAGTTCATAGTACAGTATAGAAATTGGGTATGTTTCTCTTATTGTGAGGTAATAGCCATTCCAACCCTTTACGTCCTCTGTAATGTGCTTAATCTATAATCTGTACTTAATCTGAGTTTCAAAATTTACAGTGTTGTGTGTGTGTATGTATAT
>JBCNYH010000027.1:31300653-31312703 GCA_039654325.1 Tandanus tandanus | reverse complement strand
ACCTGCCGATAGTGGGGCTTGAACCCCCGACCTTGGGATCAGTAATCCAGCACCCTACCACCAGGCCACCACTGCCCATGATTTTATGTATTAGCTGTAATTTTTGGCATTGATTTTCTCAAAACAGACATTTTGACTTAAGTACTTTTAGCATGTACATCTTCAAATTTTAAATATTCTTGAAAGATTGGTTGACCATTTGAAGAGTATCTGAATCAGACAGTGCACTCTAAGCTCTTCTCACATATACTGTATGCCTACAACCATTAATCTTCTTTAAGGCAAAAGTAGAAATGTTTATAACAATGTGTTTTCATCATATGTGCGATGAAAACTGAAGCCTCTAAAATTAGTTTACTGCCAAAGTTAACCCCAATTTAGATGCTTCATTTTTAAATATGATAGCACCACTGCGAGCCAAAATATGAGGTTTTTCTAGCTACTGTTATTGATGCAAAATAAATACATTTACAGAATTTCCAATTTGATTAGTCTTCAACCATCTATGAATTTTTCAAAGAAAAACAGGCTCCAAACCGCTGCTTTTAGTGCTTTCGACAACTCCCTGTCTGCCTCTTTGTTGGCCTGAATTGCTTGACTGTGGCTTAAACGGAAAGTGATGTAATGCACAAACATGTATCGATGCTTCCAATAAAACATTAAGCAAAACACTGTTTGAGAAAGGATTCATCTTTCAGAAACGTCTACAACAATATGAACAAGCATAATGCTCACTAATAAACAAGAAAATAATAAACAAGATACTGTCATATTTACTGTCGTAGGGCTTAGGGAATATGCATATATATACTGCATATTGTGTGAAAAATGCACTGCAGGGTAATGCATTCTACATAGTATGAATCACTCAGGAAATGAATGCTTGCCCCCTGAATCCCCACACTCAGAAATGCTGACTAAAGCTCTCTGTTCTAATTTATTAAAGACATGTAGCTTAGTACAAGCTGCCCAGGTGCCAGTGTAGTGAACACTACAATAAATTAGCAGCAGTCATTTAATCCTTCTTCTCTGCTTCCCAAAAAAAATAATATGTTTTGTTTAAATGAATATTGTCGGTATACTATAGGACATTGTATCCACCATTACAACACAACCGATAATATCTCAAGTGTAAGACTTTCAGTGTCAAGATTATGGTTCCTGTGGTTTGTTCTCTCTGGAATTTGTCCATCAGACCCTTTTTAAGTACCACAAAGAGATCAGAGAAAAGCCCCAGAATAGACTCAGTGATAAAGCTTACTGTATCTCTACTGGCCCTCCCTTGTTTTTCCTTATGAAATTCAATTAGGAGATCAGAACAGAGACCATTACTGGCCCTTTTAGACCTAACCTGCTGATACAAGATTTTAATCGTATACCATTTTTCAGAGAGAACTATTAAGTATGGCAGATCTCTCACTCTCTCTTTCTTGGTTACATCCCTCACTCTCTCACAAGTGGACACACACACACTGTTATACACTCCCTCACAATTGGTGACTCCATCCATTAGTAACCAAAGTAACAAAGACAAAGGTTAAGTCGTTTTCCAGATGAGACTCGAGTAGTTTTCGGCAATATAGGAGGCTATAATCATTTTAATTATAAGCTTGTCAGTATGTGACACAATGTTTAACTTTATGTTGATGAAAATCTCTTCTGATGGACCGAAGAATTAATGAACAAATGCTAAGATGACTTATAATTTAATTCGAGTGAAATAAAATGTATTTCAAAGCACATTTTATACAAGTGTACAGAATAGAAAGACTGTAGCTTGGAATGCTAATTAGTTTTTAAATTAATAAAAGTAAATTAACATATTTAATGTCAAAACCACAAACTGGTAACATGGTGGATAGTTAAGTAGGATTTTAGGCTTTAGTAGCTCAGTATTTAAAGTTCTGAGCTAATGACCAGAAGGTCAGGGATTCATATACTCAAGACTACCAGACTTAATGACTAGGATTCATATATGAGTTTAGTATATACTACACAGGAACAGTGTAACCTGACTGGTTTCTATCTAAGGGACAACAGACATTATTATTCATTCAAGAGATTTTCTCATTTCTGGTCGGTAGGTGGAAAGCCTTCGCATAATTCTTGGTATTGCATGATTGCCATGGGATAACTGAATTACTGCACTGTTGTCATCGGATAAGTTGGCACGCGCAAAATAGCAAAGTGACTGTCTACTTTGAAAATACTCATCGATTCATTCATTAATTAGTCTTAATTAGGGTTGCCAGTCCATCGCAAGGCAGAAAACACGCTGACGGCAACCCTATGGCCTACTCTTCTTGAACGACAGCGGTGGTTCTTTTACATGAATCTCACCACAGACAGTGAGAGACATGGCTGGCCTTTGATAACTTGGTGATAGTGGGGCTTGAACCCCCACAGCTTTGAAAATATTTGGAATGAATAATAAAGCAATTATGGAATGTGGCTTTCATATGACAGATAATTATTTGGGCTCAGAGTAATTTTTCACTCGTCTGAATAATTTTCCATATCACACTTCCCCTCATTCAATAATTGCTTACTATCCTGAGTGGCTAATGACTGAATCGAAACAGCTGACAAACACAATTTCTCACGATTTTGAAATCCTGGAAATTCAACAAAATGCAATCCCCTACATTTTTTTAAAAATACTTCACAATATGGTGTTCCTGTTTTTTTAAAGTATAAAAAAAGATTATCTCTTAATCTTTCTGCCTGCACAAACTTTACAATAATTATTTTCATTAAAATATGTATAGTTATGTATGTGCCATGCAGCCAAAACACATCTGTTTCTCACATATATTTTGGTAATAAACATAAATGATTTTGCATATTTTAACAGTTGCTAATGTTCAGGGTTATTTTTCTCTGATATCGAATATAAACCCAGTGAACCAGTTAATCACAGTTATGAAAAACTGGCAACAGGCTTTCCACTGGCAAGATTAAAACCCAGATCCTTTTTAAAAAATTAAAATGGCAGTAAAGTCTCCAGTTATACCGTACTATATCAACATCACGTCAGTGACAGCTGGCAACTTGACTGCAGTGCTTCTCTGTTCAGTTGAGAGATGCTTATGTCTTCAGCAGAAAGTCTTAACTTATTGCTAGACAGGCGATAAATATTAATCAGCCAAGAAGGACAACACATTTGAGGCAAAGTCTTAAATTTAGTAGGTTCTTAAAGATGTCCTAGCCGAAAAAAATATTTAACTGTTGTAACTGTTTTAAACAATGTATTGAAACTATGTATTGTAACAATGTATTGAAATAATGCCATTTTGCTTGAGAACTTGTGTTTTTAACTCATGTTTTTCATGTTAATCTAACAATCCACAGTAGCCGTAATGCAAAGGGGTGAATGAATAAACGCATGACTACACAGATATGTAGTTACTTATACAATTATGTTCCTGCAACTATGATGTAATTATATATGTACATACTTACATATATGTATATGTATGTAAGTATGTATACCTGTATAATAATAGATGGACTACAAAAGTACATCTTATTTAATACATTGCAGGTACACAAATATATTATAACAGTATGCTAAAAAACAAAACAAAACCCACATCGCTCAAAAAAGCCAGAAAAAAAAGCCTCTTATATGTTATGGCAATCCCCAATAGGCAGTGGAACTGGACCATATCATGTTATAGCAGTCAAATGTCAAAGACCAAAACAGAAACTGATGCTAATAAAATAGACAAGATTCACATAACATGCCCATCTGTAACAGCTGTTGTATTATGGTTGCATGTACAATTAATGTGTAAATACCCGGTCATTACAAACACAAGAAACAAAGACAGTCTGGCACAGCACAAAGAAAACCATTAGGCTTAATAATAAAATGGGTTGCTGCATTTCGGAAAGCCAAAGCAGGTGTAGATAGATTAAAACATCTGGCTTTATTACACTCCATTTTATGAGAAAATGGCAAAAGTTACTGGAACATTAAATAGCAAATTACTTTTTGGACAAAATATACACACATATTTGTATTCTGGGAATGATATAAAATTCTATCTACTTCCAAAAATGATTTGTTAAAGGGAACATGCTGTAAAACCTTTTTTTGTTGTTATGTTATTTTTTAAATAATGGCCATTAAAAAAAATGGGAAGACTGTAATAACCACATAATGAAAATAATCATAAACCACAGACCAGTTAAAAAAGTGAATACATCTTTCATAGAATCTCTTCTCATTTTTATGCTAATATTTCTATTAGCATACGACCAGTTATAACAATCTGAAGCAAGAAGATAGAGCTGTGCCACTCTGCAAACTCTCTCTCTCTCCATATATATATATGTGTATATATATATATATATATATATATATATAACAGGTTAAACATGCTCATGAATACAATGTAAAATGCAGTACTGGATATTGTAATGGATTTATCCTTTTGGATTCAACCTTAGTTCCATCGCATGACCAGTCAAAGCTCTCAGTTAACATTAGCTGATTATATGTGTCTGGAGATTCTCATTCATCCAGGTCATTGTAGATCCAAGGTTGAAACAAGAAGCTAAACTTGCTCAAGTTTCTTGAAGATGTTTCGCTTCTCATCCAAAAGGTTTCTTCTCAAGCCAGTCCAGTTGCCCTTGTTTCAACCTTGGATTAGCCAGTCAGGTAATACTAATAGTCGTGCCTTGATGGTAAAATTAAATATAGTCCATATCTACATAAATGTCTATGACCACATTATTGGAGTAACAAGCAACTCCCAAGGGTTCTTTTCACCGCTTCCTGTAGTTAGCTGTTTCTAGTTTGGATTAGCTTTGCAAGGCATCATACCGAGGTTTAGTGATTTAATGAGGCACACAAGCTATGTAAATATGTCCTATATCATTTCAGAAATATTAGTTTCATATGTACATTTGATGACCATAGCAAAACAATTTATTGGGTATGGCTGAGAGAATTCTCATTTAAAGAAGGTACCTGATTAAAGCGAACCTATGATGTTTAATATTTAAAGGCACAGCTGCAAAACAGCCTGTCCTATCCTGAAGGGGTTTCATACCATACAAAAAGCATCTTAGGGAATAATATAACAAAAGTGAAAAGTGTATGGTTGGCATGGTGGCGTAGTGGTTATCACGTTGGCCTCACAGCAAGATGGACCTTTTTCGATCGCGGGCTTGGGGCGTTTCTGTGTGGAGTCTACTTGTTCTCCCTGTGCTTGTGTGAGTCTACTCTGGTTTTCCCCGACAGTCCAAAAACATGCATATTAGGCTAATTGGCTGTTCCAAATAGCCCCTAGGTGTAAATGTGAATGGTAATGTGTGTTGGCCCTGCAGTGGTCTGGCAAGCTGTTCAGGGTATACCCTGCCATTGCCCAGTGTCAGCAGAGCGAGGCCCCAGTCCCCTTGTGACTAAAATAGGATTAAACCATTCAGCAAATGAGTGAGCGAAGGCTAATGAGTAATGGTTTATCAAACAGAGAAAAGCTGGTTTCTTTCATTAAAAAGCAGATTACCTTTGCATTGCTTTTAAAGCCCTGCTATAATCTACACAGGGAAGGCTAGATCCAAAAGCAGCGCAGCAACATGAAAAAGGATTTAAATTAGGTCGGATACTGTCAGGAAAATAAATTACCTTTAATGAGTGTTGGCCGATATTACCAGCTAAATGACATATGATCTCTTTTAGTCGGGTACTGATCTGAGAACTCAGATCCAATCCAGCTTTAAAATCAGAGGCTGTTAAATATGTGCTGATATGCCGCCAGTATTATTACATCAAATTTTAGGGAAGAGGGAGGTCAAAGCCATGGCAGTTTCCTGTTTCGTGAAACATGCTTTGTGTCTGCCCCCCAGCCACTATTACATCCTGCTGGGCCCCAGATTAAATCGCATCACCCCTAGCCAACAGCAATCCACTGTTCCCTTGCACAGACGCATAAGACATTAGAGAGGATGCCTCGAGCAACCACTAGATAACAATGGCTCAAGTGAGCATGTGTCCAGACTGTGACCTTTCAGCTATCTTGGTCATAGATATCCAATAGATTCTCTTAGCAAACACAGTTATGATGAAAAAACAATTACCATACACTATTGATAGCAATCTCCATGACTAAATGATTTCATAGTATGTGACTGAATATCAAAACAGTTTCATAATAAATTCAAAGAGCATACCCTCGAAATGTATCTAATGATTTTAAACGGGATGATTTTGGTTGGCTTTGTTCCATGCTGGCTTGATTTCTGGTCTCTTCCTAAACAACAAACAAGCAACAAATATCAAAGGAAAAAATACGTTATGTATTGTATGAGAATTGTGTATAGTGTATATATACAACTTTTAATATACATAGCAAACAACACAGTGAATATTACCAATATTGAATCAGCTCAGCACGTCTATACATGTTGTAAAATAGGAGAGATATACTGGAAAAACATTTAATCAAATATGCAATAGTCAGCATATACATGGTCTTAACTGTTGCCTTTGTAAAAGAGTGGAGGAGAAGAATATGTTGGGTAAGCATGAACAGTTTCTCATTTCACAAGGAAGAGTTTCCCATTTCCCACATGGCTTTGTGCTGGCAGAGAGATCCATCACATAGAAATTAGCACAAACATCTTCCTGCTCTGGCTCTTTCAATCGCTGAATGTAGTAGTACAGACCAGGCTAATCAAACTAGAGCTCATTCTACACTGAACAGACGAAATCACAAGAGGCATCAAACAAGGTATCTGACATTCGGCACTGTCATTTATTGGTATTTATGTTTTCTAATATACCTGAAGTAAACAGTTATAGCATTTTGAACTGTACAATTTTAGGAACTGCATTTACCCAATGGTGCTATGTCTTAGTTAATTAGTCTGCTACCACACTCACCTTTTCCATAGAGTATTTAGCCCCACGGCAGCAAATGAAATTTTTGAGCCTTAATGTACAGCTACATCTATAATACATAAAACATATTATTTATTATGATTGTGCAGTATACATAACTCTACCATGTTATGGACTCCAAATCATAGTAACATCTTCTGAATATTATTTACAAGGGATGTATAATCAATAATATATAATATTACATAACATATAATACATAATATAACATATAATATATAACATATATAGAGTTTTATCTTTCATTTTTAGTTCATTTTAGCTGAATACAAACACAACCCCCTCAAAACTAACAAAAAAAACCCAAACAAACAAACAAAAAAACCCAGCTCACAGGCTTAGTACCTCATATTATATATACCAGAGGTATGATCTAACACAGTGATTTTTCACTGCTTGCATCATCAGTGTATGTGCTGTGATCTCAACTCAACATGGTAATATTTTTAATATCACCATGCCTGGTTCAGGGATCACTGACACTTTTGTACAGGAGTGAACAAATAGTTTCATAAAAACACTGTGGCCAAATCAACTTTATTTCCAAGAGATAACACTGTATTTCATGTTTATTTGATATACCTGTTAGGTTAATGAGCCAAAAAAAAAGCAGCAGCTACAACTAACCTAGACATTAGAAATCAGGAATCAATATGGTACATAATACCACCCACACCTTTAATTAATTATGATTATGAGACAAATGATTAAATTATACTTTCTGTATACTTATATTTTTGTTGCATTGATTGCTTTTTGAGCTTTAACGACTACAGTGTTTGAATTAGAAGTGTTGATAAAAAGGTGTTACCTGGACAGAAACGGTATCGAGGCCCAAATCAAAGCCAAAAGGATGAGCACAAGAGCCGCTACCCACAGAGCTGTGTAAATAATAAATAAATAAATATTGATTGTTGCAAAATATTAGCAAAATTGATTATTGAAATATTTGCCAAATGTGATTTCATAAATACGCAACAGACTGACATTCTATGTTTAACACTTATTAATACAAGTACAGCAGTTTTTATAGTAGGTTTAACATATAACTGTAATTTAATTGTTAAGAGTAATAATGTATGAGTATTACTAAAATGCAATATTAATAATTTGTTCCAATAAATAAAATAAATACTTCTTATTATACTTACATTTTAACTCAGATCTACAAAGCACTTGCACACAAACATTTCTTTTTCTCTCATCCAACCAATGACTTTATGCTATAATGGGGTTTAAAAGTCTAATCCTACAGTAAAAATCTGGATTTATTTTTAAATATAAAGAAGGGGCCCTGCGATGGCCTGGCGAGCTGTCCAGGGTGTACCCCGCCCTTGCCCAGAGTCGGCTGAGATGGGCGCCAGCCTCCCCGCGACCCTAATTAGGAATAAGCGGTTCAGAAAATGAATGAATGAATGAATGAATATAAAGAAGGGTTTCGAGGTTTTAATATTTAAAACAAAGAAAGTAAATGTTCAATGTCTTGATTGTCCACATGTCTGATCTCTTCTATTGAAGCATCTGTTCAGATGAAACTCAAGTGGATTTGATCTAAAGTAAGTTTTGATCATTTTCAAACATTAACTGGTGATAGTTAATTAGGTTGATCTGTTTTTTTTACTAAAAAACAAAAAACAAACAAACAAAAAAACAGATTAGATTAGCCTTAGTTCCAGCAGCTACTTTAGCTTCTTAAACAGCAAGGTTCAAGTCTCGGGCTTGGCAAGTACGTTTCTGTGTGGAGTTTGCATGTTCTCCCCGTGCTTGTGTGGGTTTCCTCCGAGCATTCTGGTTTCCTCTTACAGTTCAAAGACATGCACATCAGGCTAACTGGCTGTTCCATATTGCCCGTAGGTGTGGATGTGAGGGTAAATGGTTGTGTATGTGTTGGCCCTGCAGTTCAGTTCAGAGCTGTTCAAGGGTTTACCCGCCTTCACCCAGAGTCGGCTGAGATAGGCTCCAGCCTCCCCTGACCCTAGTAGTATTAAGCGGTTGAGCAAATGAATGAATGAATAAAAAAAGGTACTTTTCACATGAAAACATGACATTAAGTTAATTTTTTCCAATTATATATTTGCTTGTTATATGTTGTTGGATGCTTCCACTTTTAATTCAGTAATATTTAAACATATTAATTATACTTTTTCTTGAGCATAATTCCTCATGGGTTTTTCCACTGTTGCTTTAATGTTACTACTAATAACCTTCAAAATACAGTTGTTATTAAGTATGTAGTTTATTCTTATACAACATTCATGAGGAGAAATCATTTAAAGTTGTAGTTTATAAGAAGTCGTGTGTGTTGACAGACTGTGGTGTCTTCTCTGGGATCCATACATGAATCAATACTAGCAAAACAACAGCATTCTCATTCAGGATGCAAAAGACATTTTCTTCACCACCAGACCACAAACAGAGTATTTTGCAGCTAGGTTTTGTGTACCCAAAACCACATGAAAGTACCATTAAAACACCATGAATGTTTTTGATTACTACTAAAAAAAAGGATTTAGAGTGAAATAATTATATTCTTTCGTGACTTACATTTACATGATTTCATGATTCTTACAGGCAGGGTTGAAACTCAATCATTCTGTAGTGCAGGGAGACTCTCAAGAGTCTAATAGTTTCCTGTTGCATAGCACAAAAAGCAACTTGTCACTGCAAAATCAATCTGTGCAACCGAAACCCTGGATCGCCAGTAAGAGAGTGTAGAAGGGTATATAGGTTTTTTTAGTGCATGATGGAACACATGACATGGTCTGCCAGAAGGTATTATCTATGATAAAGGTTCCAGAAGAAAAAGTGAAACACTCGTAACCACCAAAGGTACAAGGGGAGGCGTCTGTGTGGAAAAACAAACACTGAAATGGCTGTTCAATCAGCAAGTGAATAAATACACCATGACACAAAAGCAGTGATGTACTTTAACTCTGTAGTGCTGACTGAGCTGAAGGAATACTGTGCAACGAGCAGGAAATTAATCGACATTAACTGCATTTTTAAACTGTAGCTACTTCAGTGTTGATGTAGTTACTTGAGGTTGTCCTTATTTGTTAATGAAAATGCTAGCTATTATTTTATCTGAAGTGTTTTATTCATTAAATTATGTAGTTTATTTTAAAGATCACAAATACTATATAGTAACTTTCAAAAGATTTTCTAATAAATTCTTCAAAGACAAAGACAAAATGAAGTACTTTTGTTTTTAGCACTACACAAGTCATGGATACTGATTCTGAAGAATAAGGCAAGTACACTTAAAAAGGCATTTTGGATTATTATTCTTCTTAAGAAACGTATCAAGAATTCATCACAGTGACAGAAAGATAAAGCATTTAAAGCCTCTAATAGCTACTTCACAGAAAGTCAATTCATCCATTATCTATACCACTACCATCAAGGTCGCGGGGGGAAGCGGGAGCCAATCCCAGCTAGAAGCAGAACACACTGAACAGGGTGCCAATCCATCGCACGGCTAACACAGACACAAATAACCATTCACACTCACATTCACACCTCTGAGCAATTTTTGCATATCTGGACTGCAGGAGGAAACCGGTGTATCCAGAGGAAACCAACACAAGCACAGGGAGAACTTGTAAATCTCCACACAGAAAGGCCACAGTTGTCTTTAGGGTTTGAACCCAGTATGTTCTAGTAGGGGGTGACATATTATTATTATTATTATTGTTATTGTTATTAAGAAGTCCAGAAGATCATCCTTCTCAGCACTGCTCACATATTAAGGAGGGGTCTATCCATTAAATAGACCCATCACGCCCTCATGGTAGCCCAAAGTCTACTTTAATATAATAAATCTTTTGGACATTTTTCCTGACAACAATTAAAGCATGCTACAAACACATTTGTCAGTTAAACCTTTGAGAAGTTCAGACCAGGATAAAGTGGTTACTGAAGATAAATAAATACATGAATGAATAAGTGGATGGTTAATAACACTCAGAAAAACACTATGAGTCTGACATAGTTCTGTTCAAACCCCAATGTGCAATGGTCAGCTTGTTCCTGTTCTCTCTGCCTCCAGCCTGCTGCTCACCAGGCCGATTACTTAAGCTGCAAGAGCCCACCAGAGTCTGCGTGTAATCACTGGACAATGCAGCTAATGGAAGCTCATCATGTGACCCAGAGTTTAGCAACACTGGCCATATATCTAGCAGATAATGGTTACTTACTCTTAAAGTCTGATCAACAATATAATCTGCACTATTGTAAAATAGACTCTGCATTATGGAGCGTAGTGGTGCTTTCAAAATCCCATTATGTCTTAATCCTCCTTGCTCCTCTAATGTATTTCCCACAATGCTCCTCTCATGGGGCATTTTCCAAAACAAACATGGCAGAAAAGCTTTTCTTTGAGCTGTTTTTCAAGAAAGGGGCAGCTTATTGAATCAATATCGCACGGATCCGGCCCCTGGGATGCAAAAGAAGTACTTCTCTATAGAAGTCTACATCACAAGATACATGTATCTATTCTGTTGACTCAATAAAAGTTTATACTGATCAGGAACAACCTTTGATTAGACTGAATTATAGGTAGCAATGGTTAAAGTCTTACACTGTTAGATGTGTTTATATCTGGTATACAACTTCAGACATATAAATCATATAATCTGAGATGGGGTGCATGTGTATATTGGCAAAGGAGAGACAAATGTTGCCCCAGTAGTAGCCTGCAGGCTTATTATACAGCTAAGATATTAACTGACAGAAAAATGAGACATTATTTTATACAATAATTCATGTTGTTTGTACTTACGTTGGTAGGAGTTATGTGGAAACTTATCCAGAGAAATATAGCAGGTTACTTTCAGTGCATCGCCAGGTGTGACCCAAAGAGAATAATGTCCTGCTTCTTCAAATAGGTAGCTTAAGCTGGAATGATAGAAAAGGACATGATAATAATAACAATAATAATAATAACAATAACACATCCTTATATAAATTACAAATCCAGAGTTGCAATATATTAGAACTGAATATATTTTAAATGGCATCATAAAAGTCAAATTAAAATACTATTTATAATTTTTTTTTGCAGTTAATAATTATGTCTTATTACCATGCATGTAAAGAATTGCATAAGTCATTATACATCATTACTAAAACTATAAAATGT
>JBCNYH010000027.1:31275778-31297379 GCA_039654325.1 Tandanus tandanus | reverse complement strand
TATATAAATAACACACACGCACACACACACGCACACACACACGAACGCACACACGCACGCACACACGCACGCACACGCACACGCACACGCACACGCACACACACACACACACACACACACGCACAATATAGGTCCAAAAATATGTGGACACCTGACCCATCTGCATGTTGAATACTTAAGCTACAGTTCCCTCTTTGCTGTTAGAACAGCTTCTTATCCATAAGATAGGCCTCCTATTATATTCTGGAACATGTCTGTGGGAATTTCTACCAATTCAATAGCGAAAGCATTAATGATGTCAGGCACTGATGTGGTGAAGAAGGTCTGGCACATCGTCAACGTTTCAATTCTTCCTAAAGGTGTTCAGTGGGGCTGAGGTGAAGACTCTGTGCCTTGGCAGACCATGTCTCATTTTAAGTGCAACAACACCATCATGCTGGAGCAGGTTTGTGCTAGGAACTATAGTTTCAGTGAAGGGAAATCAAATTTTACAGTTTACAAAGACATAGTTGTGCTCTTACATCTTTGTAGCAACAGTCTGGGGAAGCCCCCCATAGAGTAGATGTAGAACTGTAATGTGAAGAAACAAACTTTGATCTGTCTTAGGAAATGAATAATATAATAAATCAAGTAAATCATTCAAACTGTAAATTAAACAATCTGATAATCTGTCACAATCACAGGCTTATCTCCAGTTACTCCATTTAAGGCATATTATTCAACAACTACAAAATTTTGGAGCACATACACTGCCTTATGCAATTACTATACATTATGCATGACATAGAATTGCAATTGTTATTCATAAACTATATTATTAACCTCTGAACCTTCAGATGGCAAGAAAGAAAAGCTTTTATTTTATGTTATGGTTAAAAGATAAGGCTCAGGATTAGTGAGGCTTGAGGGAGCCATCTAGAGTATGGCAAGCAGAAATGCACTTCTTGCCTACATTCTACAATCTTCTCTTTCATTCCAAAAATGTGTGTTACAAGCATTCATTGATTGTTCTGTGGATGACATACCAGCCACCATGGTCATTACAGGGGGAGGGGAAATCAATAGTAGTTCCATCTGGAAAGGGACCTCACTATTGATCTTTAAGAAGCACAAGACTAGACCCCAGCCCAGGGCAGTGCAGTAAAGGCACACCACCTCATCTCATGCAACCAGATACCTGATTAATATCCCACCACCCTTTTAATAACAACTCCACATGGAATGCTTCATTTCCGGCGACTCTTAGCCCAGGATTCTATATAAATACAGCTACTGAATCTTTATGCTTAACATCCCAGGTGGGGTTTCTGTGGATACTTCTAGTGTTGATGTCTTAATGGCTCTTTTCTTTATTTTAAATGTCTGCTTCTATTAACCCCGAATGGCAGCAAGATCAATAGCATGTGAGATATCCTGCAAAGGCCAGCACTCAGGACCTAAAGTCAGGTCAAATGCTGACACAATGTGGTCTATGTAGGTTGAAAGATTGCAAAAGGAATCTTCTGCTATTAAGGCTGTATATTTAGTCCATGTCAAGCTGCTTCAGCCTACATAAATGGAAGGAACCTGTCCATATGGACAGTGATTTATAGACAGGGATGTTGATGTGAAGTAATCCATCCAAATGGAAAAGGAGTTTACACTCAAGACACTAAAGGGTGCATCTGTTTAATTTAACTCAATTCATACAGAAAATATTTAGATTTGAAACTAAAGCAGACTGTATATTGGTATATGCTACACTGGAACTGTGCAATTTGATTGGTCTCCTATCTTAGAATGAAAAAAGCATCAGGCCTCATTCGCCAACCTTTCTTACAAATAATTCATTGTTAACCCTTACTTACATACATTTCTGGCATCCACTGATATTTTATTATCTGGGATTTGTTCTTAGCAATGTGCAGAATCTACAAACACAAAATAGCCCTACTACAGACATATAGGTGATGCTGAGAAAACTGTACTATCTCCCTTCTTTTTTTAAAAATGCATTTATTTATTTATTTATTTATTTATTTACCATATTAAACTTTTTAAATAATTATTTTCATTGAGTTAAAAAGTATCATGCAAATAAATATCCCTTCATGACTTATCAATTTCGTTCATTGGAAACCATGGCATATTTAATAATTGATAATGCTATTTAGGGTGCAATCAGGGTGATTGTAGACCGATTATTTAAAGACTGTCAAAATGGCATATTTATTGCGACTAGAATCAATGATAACTCGTGCACTTAGGACAGAAGGCATGGATTTTTCCATGAAGACCGACTTCTAGGCTGTTTTTTGGCTACCAAGAGCTTTTCTCATGGAACTGTGCAGCATCATGTGCCGTAACTGCATACCCATACCTGACACTCCAACCAGGTACCACCACATGTTCAGGTTCTGACTGCCCTGGGCTTTTTGGGGAGGGAGCTCGGAGACTAGGTGGATATAATATCACAGGCATCAGCACTATCCTCCCACAAGTCCTAAATCCATAGAGCCATACATCTACTGGCCAGACAATACATTAAATTGCCCTATCCTGAACACAAATAGAATTCAATTAAGGGATTTCGTTCGGGTGCTGCTCTAACCAACATTATGGGCAGTAGACTGTACACACCCTCCTGATCCATTTCCATACCTCAACCGTAATCAGTACCACTCAGTTAATGTCCAAATCACCTGTGACTTCCAGTACAATTTGTTAAATGTGGTTTCCCTTTTCGCAGGCTTTTGTTCTTGATGTGCTGCATTAGGAGGTCAATGATACATGCTGGATGTGTCTGGATGCACTCACTCACTCACTCACTCACTCATTGAGGAACCACTTAATCCTACTTGGTTCACAGGGAGGCTGGTGCCTATCTCAGAGGCAAAAGTTTGATACACCCGGAACAGCTTGCTAGACCAACAAAGGGCCAACACACATACAACCATTCACACTCATACTCACAATCACAGCTAGGGTCAATTTGAAACAGCCTAATGTGCATGTCTTTTTTACTGTGGGAGAAAACCGGAGAACCCAGAGGAAACCAACTCAAGTGCGTGAGGAACATGCAATCTCCACTCATAAACACCCAAGCCCGGGAGTCAAACCCAGGTCCTTCTTGCTGTGAGATGGATGTGCTAACCACTACGCCACCATGCCACTGTTTGGTTATAGTGAATCAATTTAATACAGTATGTATGTAACACTTCTCCACATCCCTCTCTGTCCTGCCAATCACCTGCATGTCCTCACTTACGACATCTATAAATTGTCTTTCATGCATAATGGTTAATCAGAAGTGGACAATGCTTGAATCGAAATGGTGGACAAACATATACAGTTTGTTATGGTCACTGACACAGTGCCATCCCAAAACATGAAGAAATATGGCTCTTGCATTTTTGAAGGTAAAATAAAAGGACTTTATTCAAACTTTTAATGAGTTTCAAAAGATGTCATCATGAAGTACATGTGAGCTTTGTGATGCAACAGGTGGCACGATCATTTTCACACTTTAAAAATGGACGGGTTTCCATGAACCAATGGACGGGTTTCCATGAAAATTTTACCAAATGTGGGTCTTGGACCAACAAAGTTGATTTTTTTTTAACATTGAAACCCAGAAAATGCTGGGTAAAATACAAAAGTCCAAAATAAATGCAGACCAGGCCACAAAGGGGCACCATAATTCTACATCATCTGCCACTATAACCCATGTAAAGACAGGACTGCACTCTCCGAGTGCATTTTTAGTTAGTGTACAGCTACAGTGTAGTTAACTCTTTACCTGCACAAAGTGTTAGTGACATTCACAGGTGAGGCTTTCAGAGTTAGAGTGAACGGTGTGCTCAGCACCACAGACACACTTCCTGGTCCAACTTCCATGCTAGCCAAAGGTTGGTCAAGACACTGCAAACATAACAGTATGTGTGCATATTACTTTTACACCACTTATTCAGCCACACACTTGTATTGGGTAGGATGATCTTTATCCAGAGAGACTATAAGATGTGAATCAAAATATATGCAGAACCATGAGATGGTATAGCAACCAAAACAGTACAAGTTAGTTTTTTGCAATTATTATTATTATTATTATTATTATTATTATTATTATTACTTTTGCTGCTATGATTTCATATGTACTGATGTACAGGTCATTATAAATACTGAGTAATAGAATTTCTAAATACCTTATAGCAGTAGTCTGAAGTGTAGAGAACTTGAAGCCCGTAGGACATCTGATTACGGACCGTTAGTAATGCTTCATCCATTTTTAATGTAGCCTCTGCAAGTTAAAGATGATATGATGATATGAAATATGTAAATGAATAAAAGGAATAAATTTGTTGTTCACATTATGAGTAACATAATAAAGCTTAATACAAATAATCAAACGACAAATTAGTTCTGATGTTGAAGAACTAAGAGAAATTTTTAAAAAATCAGTAAAATTAAATGTGACGCATGTTAACATCTACAAGATTAACACAACACTTCCAAACATGGTCCACAGTCAGACAGCTGGCAGAACATTTTTGTTTTTAACAATCTTACAATTAAACTTTTTGTTGGTATAAAAAAATGTATCACTAATGAAAAATATAGCACTCCGGCTTGACAAACGTAAAAAGGCTTATGCGCTGAAAATTCTACACAATTGGAAATATCATAAATAATTCATTTCTGAATTCCTAAATGTCAAAACTTAATTTTATAATAAATTGAGCACTACCTGTATTTATCGACATCTCACACTGTGCTGTAGTGAGAAGAATCATATAGAAGATGTGTCTCAGGCTGCAGATCTCCATATTCAGCTGTAAATATTGCTTCACTACTGAACTCATTTATTACAGGCTTCAGATGATATAAACAGAGTTCAAAGAGCACAGAGGTGTGTCATTTCAATCATTTCTGATTCAAAAGAGGGCTGCCAGATTTCATGCCTTTGTCATATGACTCATGCTATCACATCCTTGGTATCTTGTCAACCAAACATGTGTACGTTGAGGGACGGGAGTTCTGAGTGCTTGTACTTTTCTATAAATAAATATTTAAGACAATTCATTTAAAAGAGTTGTTAAAACTCAGTCTTTAAGATTCTGAGCTAGGAATCGCTCAGAAATCTTCCTTCATCTGAAAAAATATGCCATTAATTAAAATATTTTAATTTAATTTCCTTGATGTAGGGCGGCACGATGGCGTAGTGGTAAGGACGTCTGCCTCAAAGCAGAAAGGCCCTGGGTTTGAGTCCTGGGATTGGTAAGGGTGTTTCCGTGTGGAATTTGCATGCTCTCCCTGTGCTCGCATCGGTTTTCTCTGGGTACACCGACTTCCTCTCACGGTCCAAAGACATGCACATTAGGCTAACTGGATGTTTCAAATTGCCCCAGGTGTGATTGTGAGGGTTAATGGTTGTGTGTGTGTTGGCCCTGTGATGGACTGATGAGCTGTTAACAGTGTACCTGTACCTGTACGCTAATGGGATTAAGTGGTTTGGCGAATGAATGAATAAATAAATGATGGCGGTGGCACAGTGTTTAGCACATTTGCCTCACAGTCAGAAGGTCCTGGGTTCGATTTACGGGCTTGGGGCATTTCTATGTGGAGTTTGCATGTTCTCCTCGTGCATGTGTGGGTTTCCCCCTGGTACTTCGGTTTCCTCCCAAAGTCCAAAAACATGCACAGTAGGCTGATTGGCGGTTCCAAATCGCCACTATGTGTGAGAGTGAGTGTGAATGGTTGTGTGTGTGTTGGCCTTGCAATGGCCTGGCGAGCTGTTCAGGGTGTACCCCGCCTTCGCCCAGAGTCGGCTGAGATGGGCGCTAGCCTACCCACAACCCTAATTAGGATTAAGTGGCTTAGAAAATGAATGAATGAATGAATGAATAAATGAATGTTTGATGTATGTTTCAGTGAACCAGAGTGTTCCGCTATTTAAAAAAAAAAATTTTGTGTCCTATCTGTGTGTCACTACAAAGTAAGAAAAGTTTGGTGAGCATCTTCTAAGTATTATTGTTGTTGGTATTACTTTGCCAGGGTTTGTAGATCAAAGGAACTAGCCTGGAGTATTGTTTTCTAATGTTCGAAGCTGCTATGTAATTTAATCATCAATCTGCTTAACAGTTTTTAGAAACTGTTTTTGTGTTCTGTTTTTTGGTTGTAGCCTATCTCAGCCGACACTGGGCGAAGGCGGCGTGCACCCTGAACAGCTCACCAGACCATCTCAGTGCAACACACACACACTCACACACACCTAGGGGCAATTTAGAACAGCCAATTAGCTTTATGTGCATGTTTTTGGAATGTGGGTAGAAACCGGAATACCCGGAGGAAACCCACACAAGTACGGAGAGAACATGCAAACTGCACACAGAAACACCCGAGCCCGGGACTTGAACCCAGAACCTTCTTGCTGTGATGAAGACCTACTAACCACTACACTACAGTGCCACCCTTCTACATTTATTACCCCAGTAATAACTTCACACGTCGTCTTCTATCAGTACCGGTACTTCAATTTGAAACAAACCTACAAATGTCTTCCTTTCCAGAACCTCCCCATAAAGTATGCAAAGAAGATGAACCAACTGCTGCTTACGTCATTTCTGAGGGTCTTCTCGCTGTCACTGTGCGGCGCTGCAGCTGGATACTAGGATACGTGCTGCTCGCGCTCTTTAGTAACTTTCCCTACCCGTATTGTGATTAAACCCCACCTCCTGTTTGAGGGACGGTAATAGATGGCGATTGAGCATAGGAGGCTGCCTGTTAAAATGAGATGTTGGCCAATCGTAGCTCAGGAGGCGGGGCTTTCTGGAATCCAGGTTATGGGGACGTGTTTAATTTAGAGAAGGAGACACGGAGAGGGAGGATTCAGGAAAGGAGTACTGCTCTGAGAGAAAATATGGTAGGTATTACACACCAGGGAATGTTTATCCTTTAACTTCAGTAATTAGATTGATCTCTGTACAACCTGTAGCGTTTTAAGGAAGATTTAAGAGGAGATAATGTCTTCCACGCTGTTGCTCCTCTTCCAGGCTGTATACAAAATTAATATTCGTTATAGATATATTCACTGAGATATTACAGCTCGTCTGACTTTATATAATCGACAGGACATGCTGTCATCACAACTGTACTCTTTCAGACATGGTTTATTTGCTGATTTTTTCAGGAGTGGTACATTTGTGTGTCTTGCTGCTGCTTGAAGATTATGTTGTTGCTAAGAGACGTGTTGATTGATGTGTAACGATGTTATCAGCTTCATTGTGTCACAGTTTTCTGTGAGGCGCGACATGACCACCCCACACACACACGCACACACACACACAGGAAAGTGCTGATGCTACTCTTCCTCGGATTCAGAGTTGCACAGGGTACATCATTACAAAGAAACGACCCCGATCTGCAATTACACAGTGTTTATTATGTCATCATATAAGTTGTGATGATCCATTGATGTTTTTTTATGAATCAGTTAAAGTGAGTTGATCTGGTTATTTATTCTGTATATCAGGTTTGAAGATGCAGTCGTGTCATTTATTATCACTATCATTATCATGAATGCATAATCCATAATAAAAATTATCAACCATTTTTTTTAATGGAAGCTTAAATCTAATCCTGAGGTATTTCTCCCCTATGCATTATTTTTTTCAGAGACCTTTAATATTAAAATAGTGCTTTATAATTAAAAGATATACATCTACATATGCTGTATTCTTTAAAAGTCAGACTAAGAGTTAAACTCGTGTTTTTGTGCCTCCTGTAAGGCCCTTGAAATGGAAAGGGTTCAATAACTCAGTGTAACCTCCACTGAAACATGGCGAAAGCTCCAAAACCTGGGAGTCATCATTGCATCCAGATGGGCTCCACTTCAACCAATCACCGAGCTCCTTTCTGAAACGTCCCCCTGCTGAACTCTTCTAGGCTAACTCTTGCTTTGCTGTTTAGGTTTAAGTAATGTGCAATGTTTAGTAATGCAGATGTATTTCTAGCAGTATAGAATTTATTATTTTATTTGTATTTATTAGCATTTATTTTGTAATAATAAATGCCATGCACATAAAATGCCAACAGAGACAGCATGCTGTATGACTTGAAATGAGTTTGTTAAAATAGATGAAGGTGATATTATTGTTTTAGTGTAGTTATTTTAGAACCTATTGTTTAACTATATTGGAAAATTAGCCTCCTAGCTCTAGAGCCCTAGGTTCGATCTTGAGCTTTGATCTCTGGATGTTTACATGTTTCCCCCCATATCCATGGGTGATTTCTTAAGGTTCTCTATTTTCCCGGGTTTCTCTGGTTAGGTAGATTGGTTGCTCATAAGTTGCCCATTGATGTAAATAAGTATGAATGTGTGTGTATAGTGCCCTGTGATTGGACTGGAATTCCATCTAGGGAATATTCACGCCTCCTGCCAAGTGTCCCCAGGATAGGCTGTGGATTCATTCAGCCCTGACCAGGATAAAGTGGTTACTGAATATGAATATTTTATGTAATGAAATTTAATTTTATATAAATTACATTTGTGACGTTTGACAAAATTTTTATTCTGAGTGGTTTACAGAAGAAATCAGGTCGTTCTTGAAAAATCAAAACATCCTTGTGTTAGAGCATATCGGCCTGAGTTTAGGTAAATACACAAGAAACTGTTTTAGTGAACTTCCTTGTGCATCTAAGGTTAATCATACAGGAGTGAAAATCTGACTTAAGCACAGCCGTGACCTGTCTGCTGTAACTACACAGGCTGGTAAGATTCAGGTTCTGACTTTGGACGAGAGAGAGCAGCTCCTTCCGATGCTCCGCAACGCACAGTGGGCCGAAGTGTTGGGCAGGGATGCCCTGTATAAGGAGTTTGTTTTCAAAGACTTTAACCAGGTGAGCATGAAGTAACACAGTGTTTATGCCATGTGGAAATCTTTATTGAACTCTTTTCAATACGTGGAATGACATTCTCTCTTAGGCCTTTGGGTTCATGTCTAGAGTTGCACTACAGGCTGAAAAAATGGACCATCATCCTGAGTGGTTCAATGTTTACAATAAGGTATATGAGTATCTTTAAATTAAACATATAATAAACATGTATTTAATAGTTTGTCAGTAACACCACATCCTCCCTGATTTTTTTCTTTGTCAGGTTCATATCACTCTCAGCACACATGAGTGTGGAGGATTATCGAAGCGAGACGTTACTCTTGCTACTTTCATTGACCAAGTCTCAATGTTGTGAGGATAAATCTATGTTTTTGGCTGAAAACAGTTGGACCCCTTATATCCCACACTGCTGAATTAAATGTATTCAGTGGGTGGGATTTCCAGATACTAAATAATCCAAATTAACAGGATACTTTATTTTAAATTATTAACTCTATGGTGATAATAGAGCTCTCTAGCCATGTCTTACAGCTGTAGTACAGTGACTTCTCTGTCCTGAAAAAGTATTGTGCCTTTATTTTCTATTCTGTCTGCACAAGGTTTTGCTGTCCTTACAAACTCAATTTTGTAGGCTGTCTCAACTATTGTGATAGTTAGGCCAGTGATAGTTTCCAAAATAAAGGCAAACCTTTGATCCAGTGATTCTGTATTTATTCAGCACGTATGCATACTTATTAATTTACTCAATCTTTTAGTAAAGAAGACAGTGGCCCTGTGGATAAAGCTCTGGGTTGCTAATCAGAAGGTTGGTGGTTCAAAACCAGTACCATCAGGCATACACTGTTGGAGCCTTGAGCACGGCCCTTAACTCTCAGTTGCTCAGTTGTATAAATTAGGTAAAAATGTAAGTTGCTCTAGATAAGGGTGTAAGACAAATGCTTTATATATAAATGTAAAAATATAATTAAAGTGGATGGCGTGCACAAACACGCAAGCAATTTGGAACAGCCAAATACCTAATGTGCCTGTGTGTGGGAGTAAACCAGGACACCCAGAGAAGACCTACGCAAGCATGAGGAGAACATGCAAACTCAATACAAACACCCTTGCCGGGCCCAGAACCCGAACCCAGGACCTTCTTGCTGTGATGTGCTAACCACTTTGTAATTAAATCATGAAACAACAAATAGATGGATTCTCAAAATAAAATTTTATTTTTGCAGGAACAGGGTAATATGGTAAGTGGATATGGTACTGTGTGGCAAAGGCCCTCTCCCTGAGGCTGATCTAAACACTGCACTAGCGCCTATCCAAAGACATACACATAAAACAGTGCAGGTCATTAGCTACAGAAAATAGTAAACATGAAGCTCAATGTTTACTCCAGCTTCCAATAATGAATGTGCTTAATTTTTTTAGGTAGTAATATTGCCA
Organism: Tandanus tandanus; assembly: GCA_039654325.1. Classification (NCBI taxonomy): domain Eukaryota; kingdom Metazoa; phylum Chordata; class Actinopteri; order Siluriformes; family Plotosidae; genus Tandanus; species Tandanus tandanus. Next base: position 31,287,071 of record JBCNYH010000027.1, on the reverse strand, counting down.
GGCTCATTACCTTTAAAATTCTTCTGTGGCGAAAAAGCAATAGCTGCTTTATAACAAAATACTGCATATGAAAATAAGATTTAGAAATAGTCTTGCGCACACACACAGCGCAAACAAATAGTGGAACGTAGCACGTTAGTGGTTTAACAAACATTATGATGTTAAGAACAGTTGTAGCTCTGTGACATTAAAAAAAAAAAAGTCTGTGTACTTAAAATAATTACATTATTGAAATATGAGACCCTGTATTAGAGATGCGTAATGTAAAAACACACATAGTGGTCACAAACATTATGAATACAAACAGAATTAAACAGCCAATGAGGCCTGCTGTCATGATTCAGTGGTACCGTCTCATTGTCATCTCACTTCTAATCAGAGCTTGTTTCCCTTTTTACAGTTTCATAACTTTAACAACACAATTTTTATTAAATAAAAGTATCTGCCTTGAAAAAGAAGTAAATAAAATATAAAATTGCTTCCAATATTAATTAAGGGCTTAATTAAAACATTTCTTAAAGTTTAAACATTTTTTTATTGTATGAAGTGGCCAGTAAATAGAAAAATTAATCTGTGGGATGAGAACATTTATTCCAATACTTATGATTATAAAGAAGAAAACTTCCTTAAGGACTAAGGGTATAATGTATAACAGTTGGACCAAATTCTGAGGTAGACATAAACTTGAGCCAAGATCTATCTCAGAACTATCATTAGGTCACATTCAGGAGATTTTAAGATTTCTGTTCTTGATTGATTTTAAATGTTTATGAATTTTTTTGCAATCCTCTAATTTGTTTTAAGATATGATGTACCAAATTATAAATTTGAACATTAGCAAAAAAAAAAACCAATTCTTTTTAATTTTTTTTTTAGTTATTCAGGTACACCCAAGTAGTACTTCAAGTTTCATTACAGTGATGTTGGAAATATTTAGTAAAAGAAAACCTAGTGTTACTGGATCCATATTTATGTTACTCTGTAACATTATTAAAGCCTCGAAATTAAAAACTTCTTAATGTAATAAAGCATCTTACTGTTCTACTTGCATGAGGCCACTATCTGTGACAACTATACACAGAAAAACACACTGTAACTGTAATATTTGAAGGAAGTTCTGAAAGTCGTTACTTTCCAGTTAGAAATAAAAAGGTTTCATTCAAACAGCGATAACCTGAGAGCTCAGCTGGAGCATTAACCTCCAACAACATGACCAGAGGAATGTGAAATGGATGAGAAGACTGTCAATAGACCCATATAACAGAAATTTAAGATACAAACTTACAGTTTACAGGGGAAAAAAAAAAAATATATATATATATATATATATCAGTTCCTGAACCTTCTGCACTGACGTTGATGCCACAGACTTTATGGACAGATTATTTTTTAACAGTAAATGAACATGAATAAAATGCCCAAAGTGAACAGGGTTATATGGCTTGTACATTAAATAAAAATAAGTAAATGAGTGGTTGAAATGACGGACAAAAAACCCATCAGTATGTAAATGTGATTAGCAGCCCATGGCCAACTGCAGGCACAGACCCCAGCAGTCACACTCGGAGAGACTCAGTGTGTTTTAGAGTTTCCATTCATGTGGTTCTTCTTGCTGGTGAAGTGATTATTTTGGACCTTTTTAACATCAGTGCTGTAGAGGCAGTCCAGGAAGCCGCGTGATATCTCAGTCACCATTGATCGATCAGGGATGGTCTGGGCCATGCCATAGATTGCTCCCTAAACACACACATTTCAATTTGTGGTCAGTGAAAAATAAAAATAATAGTAAAACAGGCCCTATTTTTCCTTAGAAAATAAAGTGAGAAATAAAACAATGGGGTGTATCGTTAAAGGTAAATAATCCATGCGGAAGTGTTTTATTCCTCTTAACCCACAGCAATTTTCAAGACAGTAAAATGGCCAAGCATTTATAGACACCTGACTGTCAGATGTGGGTCTTCCCCAAACTGGTACCACAAGTTGGAAACACATAATTGTGTAGGAGCTCTTTGTATGCTGAAACATAAATTACCCTTCAGTGCAACTAAGAGGCCCGAACCTCTTCCAGCATCACAGTGCCCTTGCAAACAATCAAGCTCCACAAAGACATGATTTGCCAAGGTTAAGGTCGAAGAAATCGAGTGGCCTTCACAGAGCCCTGACATCAACATTTGGGATGAACTGAAAGGCTGACTGCATCTTAATTGTGCTCTTACAACAGAATGACAAGAAACTCCCACAGCCATGTCCCAAAATATAATGGAAAGCTGATCAAGAAGAGTGGAGGTTATTATAACACAAAGGAGAAATACGATTGGAATGGGAGGTTCAGTAAGCACATATGGGTGTGATGTTCAGGTGGATTTTGTCCATATAATGTATTGTAACAGCTATAAACAGACGTGCACCCTCACCAAAAACCGAAAGGAACATCCTTTCCTGTGAAGATTACAAAGCACTGACAGTGGAGACTCAATCCAAGCATGTGTCTATAAATGTGTCAGAACTTCACTATGTAAACAATTACACTATATAAAAATTAAAATTAAATATTAAAAAAACAATTATGTGGAGCATCCATCACATAAACGTCCCGGTGTAAGCTGCAACTGTGAAACAATAAAGTTTCTGGAACAAGCACATCAACTGAACTACAGTGAGACCTGTGCTGTAAGAGATTACTCAACACCTGATCAGTCAAAACTTCATCAGCTCTGTGGGATGCAAAATAAGGCACCAGAGCCAGATTAAGGGGGTGATCACACTAAAGGCGTGATAGAAAAGCCCCTGATGCGAATGGTAATTCACGGCTATCGCTTTTCATTCTCAAAATGTTCTCAAATTTGTCTTGCAACAGTTGCAGCATCACATTTTGGTCGCCTGGTTCGTGAACTCATTGCAAAAAGTTTTGAAAAAAAGATTTCCGCAAATGTCGCAAAATGAGGCTCTGATGCGGAGTAGTCTCAAATTCTTCTCAAACAGTCCGCACATGTTGTGAGAAGCTCGCAAAGTTGGAGACTTACACACGGAAAGTTTGAGACTTGCTGGCATCTGCCATATTCTGTGTATTTTGTTCACTCTAATAACCCGAGAATAAAGAGCGAATGGTTTAAGAACAAATAGCAAACAAAACACGACTGATTTATGACAGATTTGCCAAACATTCACAAACCAATCGCTAATTACTCGCAAATCAGTTGTGCGTCTTTTGCACGATATATGCATTTAAGCTGCAAAATATTCTCCTGCATGTGGAGTCGCAAAACATCTTGACACGAATTTCAAAATTTGCAAATATATATATATAAATAAATAAATAAATCACAAAAAAAAGTTGTCAGTGCTTTCCTATCGTATCTCTAGTGTGATCACCCCTAAGTGAATCAAATGGGTGAATGTAAAAATTTGTTGCACCATTGTTTTGTAATCATTCATAATCATCTGGCACTTGTTTCCTTCTTTAATCAGAGATACTTTATTGGGTTCCTTTCAAAAATCAACACCTCTCAGGATTAAGTTTTTCTGAGTCGTGAATAACAATGGGGGCTTTTATGAGTAGCATCAGAACCAGTTAAAGTTTGCATCCTACCAGAATCACTACACTAATCATTTTAGTGTCTAAAATGAACAACAATACTAGCTTATAAACTTATGCTGTTTAAACTCACCATTCCTGTGGTCTTCTCCTTTGGATTTTTCATGATTATTGCTACTTCCTCTCTTACATCTTTGATGAATTGTTCTGCAACCCCAGGCTGTGTGTGCACCATAGTTACACAAATATGGATGCTGTGAACAGACAAACAGAGGTAAGGTACACACAGAAAAGCAAGTGTGTTATGCTCAATCAATCCAAGAGGTTATCCAAGTGGTTTTTCACCTAGACGGGAACTGGAGAGTATTGAGATTCCAGCCCTTCGATGTGAGTGCATTGGATAAACGGAAGATATCAAATACACTGGAACCTAAGGCCACCACTGAGACTTCTGGGTTTCCAAACATAAACACACCCTTCACTTTACGGATGCTAAGAAACAAAATCATTGAAAAATCAGTTAACCCTTATGGTGCATATAGTTTTAATGCTCTGACACAAGGATCACACAAAAAACACGAGCTTTAGCCTGTTTGGCTTACCCTGCTGCAATGATGCGGGTTGTTTCAACAACCTTCTTGGTGGCCTCCACGTAGCCACTCTCTCCCATATGCATCATGGTGGCCCAACAGGCAGCGATGATGCCACCAGGACGGGAACCAGCTATTGAGGGAGAAGCATAAATTCCTCCTTGCCAATCAGGGGCTACAAAATACTGGTAGTGGCGATATTTCTTGTCTCTGTAGATCACCACTGAGGAGCCTTTGGGTGCATAGCCATACTGTAAAGATTCAATAGAGCCCAAGTTTTAGGAACATTTTAGGCAAATTGTATCAAAAGTCATAAAACATGCTGAAAATCATGTTACATGATAACTGGGAACTGGCTGTTCCAAATTACAACACAACCCTAGCAGGATTAAGCTGTTCAACAATTGAATGAAGGAATGTTAATCGGTGCTTTGTTGGACATGTCATATCTCATTTTAGCTTCTGATTAATGCCAATTACTATATACTACACGGGAACTATGATATGACTTGTCTGCTATCTCAGGATATAAATCATAATTCCCAGTGGATAATGCTTAAATCACAACAGTTTGCCCTGGGCACTCATGCAGGCAGCATCTTCCTTATCATGCTTTAAAATTGTTTATTTAATCTCACTTTGTTTTTACTTGTATTTCCTTTTAGTATCGTACAAAATATTTGAATTAGTGTGCAAACACACCATTACAGAGTTGGTTTTCTTATGTGTACGTGCAGTATGTACTAACACTGTATGAGTATGAATATGTTCAAAGCACTCTGCAGTGCTTATTAACTAAGCTCAAAGTGCAGAGCTCACCCGGCCAGTCTCCATCATGGTTAAAATATGTAACTATAAACATCTCATTTTAGATGGTTTTTCTTGTATTTCCTTATAGTATTTAATAAAATAATGAATTAGTGTGCCAACACACCTTTACAGGGCCCGTTTTCTTATGTGTCCCTGTAGTAGAAACTAACTGAATAAGTATGCGCAAAAAACACCTTATCACTTATTAACTCAGCTCAAAGTACAGAACTCACCTGACCAGTCTCTGTCATGGTTAAAATATGTAAATATAAACTATAAAAATCGTTTTAGTTTCCACATAGTACTCCCTAACTTTCTAAACTCTAAAGTATTTAGAGAAATGCTATTACACAGTTCTTAGACTCTGTGTGCTGATGTTGCTGTGGAGTATAAAATAAAACAATTTCAGCTTGGTGGATGTTCAGAATTGAATAGTCCCATTCAGCGACATCCACCTCGCCCTCAGTGGATAACTGCTCATTATTCTGACTGGATAATGCTTGAATCAAAATGACGAACACTCAGAAATTGTTATGGCCACTTGGCATGTTTGAAAGGTTATAGTATGTAAGCAATTATTCACTTCAATATTTCGTCTCAGGGACAATTTAACAACATTCACCTTGCATTCAGTGCATAATTGATAATAATTATTACGTTAAATAAACAATAAATAACGAGTCCCCAAAGCCAGCATAATATAACTTTTACACTCGTTTTTAATGTCTTACCTTGTGTGTGTCTGCTGAAATGCTTGTAACACTTTTAACTCTAAAGTCAAATGGCTCCAGCTTAAACCCGGCCTTTTGCATGAACACTATGAGAAAGCCACCCAAGCAGGCATCCACATGGAAGGGAATGTTGTACTTTTCTGCCAACTAAAAGATTTTTATTAAGAATTAACTCACAAACATGTGAATATCTAAAATTTTATATTTATTAAATGATTATTTGGTGAGTTTCTCATTGCAAACATGACGCAATATCTGACAATCGGACACATTTTTACCTTCCCTACTTCCACAATGGGGTCCATGATCCCATGAGGGAACTGAGGAGCAGAGCACACCAGCATTGCTGTGTTCTTTGAGATAGCTCTCCTCATGGCCTGGATTGAAATTAAGCAAAAATGATTTGATGACTATTGATCATAAACATCTTGAAGTCTGTTTATCATGTGCACCCTTCAAACTGTACCGTCACATCAACTTTCATGGTCTTCTTGTCCACGGGTATATGAATCAGTTTCATTCCAAAGTAATGTGCTGCCTTGTCGAATGCAGCGTGGGCGCTAACTGGTGCAATTCTGGAAAAGGAAAATAAATACAATATAAACATAGTTAAGATAACACCTTTTCACTTTAACAGCTCTGCAGTATTTTCCTACTTATAAAAACAACACATTGACACTATTTGTGTGGCAGCCTGGCAAAATCTGTCAGATGTAGCTGTAGGTAAATTCAGGAAAACAGACAAAACCAAGAGCACACACACAGCACAAATGTTCGCTAAGCCCAGCAATCCCCCATATGAACCAAAATGTCAAAAATCATCCTGTCTCGCTATTTTAAAGAATCCTTTAAAGAGTCTTCCTTGTCCAAAGCTCCAGCTCTTATCCGTAGAGTGAAGAAGCATAAAATAAGGCTATGAATTTACACAAAGAACACACTAAGAATAAAAAAAAAAAAAAAGTTTTCAGAACTTCACATAGTACACAATGACAAAATAACAAAGTGAAGGGTTTTCCCAAGCTGCCACACATTTATAGAACAAACAATATGATTTTATTAAATTTACACTTTACAGCAAAAACAATTTTGGGAAAATATTAGCCTGATTTGGGATATTTTAGTCTAATTCACCTGAATGAAACACAGCAATTCACTATACCAGATTTTTGGCGAGAAAAAACAAACCCACATACATCTCTGGATATTTGATTCCTCGCTCGTAAGCCAGGTCTCTGTATGCCTTACAAGCCATCAAAATGCTCTCAGTTCCACCAGAGGTAACCTAGATAAACACACAAAGCAGATGTATCACATGTCCACATTAATAACGTATGCTGTGAAATGTTTTAAATACTGAATTTCTTTATATTGATTAAAACAGGCATATTTTATCTTAAAATGATCAGATCACCGCATGTGTGATTTTGAAAGTGACGATACAAAGTCTTGCAATTTAATTCACATGGTAATTTTCATATTGGGTAATGTTTTCCCTGGAAAAAGCATTTGACTAAATGATTCTGCCTCAAGATTGATATTTTAAATCGCTTCTCTTCTCCGCCCTCTTCCTGCTTGAATGGACAATTTAAGTTAGCCCTATTTTAGGCCAAGTGTTTTGTGTCTAGCTCCTTTTACTGCCAAATTAGGGCTTTTACAGTATCTGTTTATATCCCTCTGCGATTCTGTGAAACGTCAATATATTCTGTTTTTAGGTCTTGTGAAAGCTGTTTTCCTGATCACATTGACTCATAACTCGACTACAAACTGCTTGAGGGTTTGAGCCTGTTTGAACCGTTTTGGAACTGAAAAGTTTTACACTCTTTTGTCTAGAGCATGTCAACGAGGATACAAATGTTTGAGCTGAATAACATGAAATGCATACACTATATTTAAATTATATATATGTAAACATGGTATTGTGTTTTTTCAGATGACATGTAACAGGTCCGAGTTTGATGATAATTTTTTTACACCCAGAAACCAAGAGGGATACAAACTCGCATGCACAAATTAATTATACAGCAATGACTGTACATGCAATATGATTGGTCAATGCACAGGCGATAAATCGCATATGGACCAGTGTGTATTGCCCTGCAACATAGCCGGTAGTTATCCGCACTATGATCTTTAGCAGCTTTCACAGAAAGGGAAACAAACCGAAAGCTACCTGTTACATATGCATGTGGAGACAATATGCATACGCTAGATGAGGAGTTTATAATGGAACGGCAACCCAAGACAGCTCAGCCGATACATGCCCTCAGGCTAAGATTTCTCAATACTGTCCTCGCACTCGGTTAATAAACAGTTATAATATAAATCTGGAATTGCGGATTTGGCTACAAATCAAAATATTTTGTCAAGTATTTTTTTTAATGAAAATATACTATGAAAATAATCTTACTGTGCCACATGACTCAGGCCCACCATTAAAGAGAGAACATGTCATCCGCACCACCTCGGCCTCCATCTTTCTCACTCCAGGAAAAATATCTGGGTGGAGGGGATTACTCCATGCAAACTCACCATACACCTGGTGATAGAGAATAAAGAGGCCCATTCAAGATTCAAGACTCAAGAGTCCTTATTGTCATTATGTTCACACATAATGAAATTTTGTATGAGACGCTCAGCTTTAAAAAGGTACAATCAAGGCAATAAACTGCAACTGACACTGTCAAGAGCAGAATGTAAACACAAGTCAATTATATACACAAACTTTTAAATAGAAATGTAAACTCTAAACACCTGTGAATAAAGACTGAGCACTGGGATATACAGTATGTACATTGAAGGCACTGTGAGATGCAATAGATGAATAGCAGCAGCAGAGTGGATATAAATTAGAATGTAAATAAAGTGCGGCAGTGTAAGACAGTCACAGAGTTTGTGGATTTAGTGTCCTTTTACAGAGAGCTAATGTCTGTGTGAGAGTCAGCAGAGGGGGGAGAGTGTGTGTGTGAACATGTGAGTATGTGGCTGTGGAAGAAGGTTGCATGTGTGAGTGTGACTGGAGGGAGTGGGGGGTGGAGAGGTGATGGCTTTCACAGCTATGGGGAAGAAGCTGTTTTTGAGTCTGGTTGTGCTGGTCTTAATGTTTCTGTACTGCTTTCCTGAAGGAAGAGGTACAAACAGTCCATTTCCCATGTGGGTGGGATCCGCCGCGATGCGGCTGGCCTTCTTCTGGACCCAGACAGCATATATTGTATCCAGATCTGGTAGATGGCAGCCCACGATCCCCTGAGCAGTTCTCACCACCCGGGCCAAGTCCTTTCTGTCCTTTGCAGTGCAGCTGCTGTACCACACCGTTGCACTGAGACAGAGTATACTTTCTATTGTAGTGCTGTAGAAGTTCTTGAGCAGCTGAGAGGAGAGTCCAGTACGTTTTAACTTCTTGAGGAAGAAAAGCCGTTGTTGGGCCTTCTTCACCAGGTGTGAGGCATTGACACACAGTGTATGGGCAGTGGTGGCTTAGTGGTTAAGACGATGGTTTACTGATCCAAAGGTCAGCGGATCAATCCCAATTATCATCACTGTTGGGCCCTTGAGCAAGGCCCTTAACCCTCAATTGCTCAGTTGTATAAAAATGGTAATTGTAAGTCACACTGGATAAGCCTATCTGCCAAACACTGTAAATGTAAATGACAGACTAGGACAGGTGAGATGAAATGTGGACGCCCCGGAACTTAATACTGTCCACACGCGCCACCGCCTCCCCATGAATGCAAAGAGGAGCATGCTCTGTCTTCCTGGTCCTCCTGTAGTCCACTATGACCTCCTTGGTCTTGCTGGTGTTCAGAATGAGATTGTTGGTTGAACACCAGTTTATCAGGTGCTGGATCTCCTCTCCGTAGTGGGTCTCATCGTTATCTGAGGTGATCCGCAAACTTCACAAGCGTGTTTGTAGAGTGGATAGCAGAACAGTCGTGTGTGAAAAGGCTGAAGAGGGCCGGGCGGAGCACACAGCCCTGCGGTGTTCCAGTGTTCAGGATCAGTGTGGAAGATGTAGAGTTACCTATCCTCACCACCTGGGGTGAGGATAGGGAATCATCATTAACATACTCCAATATTACCCATTACCACCCTGTTAAAAGCTGAAACTAAATAGAACATAATCAAATAATGCCTGGAGTCAGTGATTTAGAGGTAGTAACCACAAAAGAATCAAAGATCTTTCAAGAATCCAGCACCTTCACCAGAAGATCAGTGAGCTTTTCATCTCCCCAGTAGACTGCCCCTGACACCTTGCCTTTGGACCACTGCACTTCATCTAAAACACACAAACCCATGTTCAGAGTCATCTGTGACAATCCACTGAGTAATTCACTGGGACACTGGGAGACCCAAATATGTTTTAAATTAAACTGATGTTCATTTGGTTAAAATAATTCTTAGCAAAAAATAAATAAATAAAAATAAAAAGTACATGCAATCAAAGCAAAAAAATAAATATGTATACTTAACACACTTGCACACTGTACGATTAAAGAAGTGTTTGGTTCTTTTTGGTGAGGGTTCTGCTTATGGAGATCACAGACTGAAACATTCTTTAAAGGGAGCATGTCTATTTTCACACTTCAGCATTGCTACTACTAAATTTTCAGCTGTGCCTTTAATTGTTGTTTCATTCTTTATCACCCTCTGTAAGATTTAAATCTTTTATAATTCTGTCATTGTCATGTGCTGTCTATGGAACACGTTTTAAGAGCACTGACTTTAACGATTATCTGACGTTCAGTTGTCACCTATAGCTGCCAGCTGTACAGTGTAAACCTGGTTTATGGTGCTATGCATTTAAGTACGGTAATCTAGCAATATTTTGCACAAAGCCCAACATGGAACACAGTTGAATTGACTCACTTAGTGTCTGGTACTGTTTGATGCTGTCTAGAACTTGTTTCTGTGTCAGACCCTGTGCTGGCAGGCATTTCATGTAGCTCATTCCTTCCTTCAGCGTGCAAAGGCTCATTGACATGTCATCCAGAGCCTTGTTCAACTGGTTCTGAATCTTCAAAGAGACAAAAATGCAATGAATACCAATAAATAATCTAGCCACAGTGCTACTCTGGTAAACTTGGAAGCGAACAGGGATATTAACTGTGTAACCTTTGTAATCTGGACCTACTGGGTCAACAGGCCAGAGCTTATCCCAGTTTCTGTAGCGTGACTCGATCACATGCTGGATGGGATGCTAGTCCCTTCTCTGTATTTTTACTGATACCCATTTATCCCGCTGGGTGTCCAGAGGAACACTGGTGGTTAAGACTCTGCCCAGGGGTCTTAGCACAGTGGGAGATTTGAACCCATGACCTCTCAATCATGACCACATCACCCTAACTACTACACCACCTTCCCCAATGGAGGGTCTTTGCAATGGTGTGGAGGCTACTGCCTATAGCAGCAGAGGGGTACCAGCTTTGGAATGGGAGTTTTTTTAACACGCACCTAATTAACATCATTCCCAGGGATCCACATACTTTTGGCTATTAAGTGTTTACATAACTACCGTGTTTCCCCGATAATAAGACCTACCCCGATAATAAGACGTACCCTTACTTCTGCAGAACGGTCCAAAATAAGCCCTACCCCAAAAATAAGACCTAGCTAAATCCATATTTTGTTCG
>JBCNYH010000027.1:31243576-31260525 GCA_039654325.1 Tandanus tandanus | reverse complement strand
AATGATGCAAACCTTCAAACAATCCATTTTAATTCCAGGTTGTGAGGCAACAAAACATGAAAAATGCCAAGGGGGGTAAATATTTTTGCAAGGCACTGTATCTTGGGTATATTCTTGCCTCAGACTCAGTGTTCCTGACATGTCCTCCTAAGACAAAACCATAATATTATGCATCTTGTAATTTCCCTACACTACTTCTGTTCCTTACCACCTGATAAATAGTGAACTTCATAATAAAATAGTGATCAATATCTTCAAATAGGAAGAGGTTTGGCAGAAAAGTAATACCCAATTCCCTTCATATGTGGCTCTTACAAGGGGATATACACAGTGTAGATGGGAGAAAATAAGATGTCCTCATATAAAGACAATTGGGTCTTAAGAGGATAGGCTCCAGATCCACTGCGACCCTATAGAATAAAGAAGTTATTAAAGATAAAACAGTGACAAAAGCATGTAGCCCTTCTTAAGATGTCAACAAACATACAACTGATTAAAAAAAAAAAAAAAAAACATTTACAAACCCCTGTTAAAATGCCAGGTTTTTTGTGATGTAAAAATGACATCAAGACAAATAATTTTAGAACTTTTTTCCACCTTTAATGTGACCTATAACTTGTACAATCCAACTGGAAAACAACAAAGACATATATTTTAGGGGGAAATAAACTTGCTATAACGCGGTTGCATAAATATGTAAACCCTTAAACTAAGGTCACCCCACAGATTTTCAATTGGATTCAGGGCTGGTCTCTGGCTGGACCACTCCAAAACTTTTCTTTTGTTGAAAACCATTCTTTTGTTGATTTAGAGGTAGGATTTGGGTCGTTGTCGAGCAGGAAGGTGAAATTCCTCTTCATCTTCAACTTTTTGTTGGAGGCCCAAAGCTTTTGTGCTTAAATTAACTGGTATTTGGAACTGTTTGTCCTCCCCTGCAGGGAGGCTGGTGCTCATCTCAGCTGACACTGGGCAAGGGCAGGGTACACCCTGTACAGCTCGCAAGGCCATCGCAGGGCCAACACACATACAACCATTTGCACTCACACTCACACCTAGGGGCAATTTGGAACCACCAATCAGCCTACTGTGCATGTTTTTTTGGACTGTGGGAGGAAACCGGAATATCCGGAGGAAACCCATGCAAACACGGGAAAAATATGCAAATTCCACACAGAAAGGCCCGAGGCGGGGAATTGAACCCAGGCTTTCTTGCTGTGAGCCGGACTTGCAAACCACTGCGCCACTGTGCCGCCTAGTCCTAAATCATTCTAGTAAAATAGTTGATATCACCAGCACTGGAGAGTCATTTTCACAGTTTCTGAGCCCATGGTACATGTAATGCCTTGGAAATACTTTTTTACGCTTCTGCTGATTGATCCTTTTGAGCAGTGAGATACATTTGATGCTTTGAAAGCTTTTTGTTGGCCATGACTTTTGCTATAAGATGCAGCTAAGTTAATGCCAAGAAAATCCTACTTGGACAACTGAATTTTATTTGGGGTTAATCAGAGTCACTTTCTTTGGAGGTAAATGTGTACTGACTTCTATTTAAAACGAGTTTTAGCAAAGTATATGTTATTATTATTACTATTACTATTATTCTTCTTCTTATTAATCATATTATTATTATTATTGTTGTTGTTGTTTTTGTTGTTGTTGTTAATAATTATAATAACAATAATAATAATAATAATAACAATAAAAATAACAATAACAACAACAACAACAACAACAACAATAAAAAGGCACACAGCTAAAGCTGTTGGAGTTGGTTTCTTAATTGGCTTCAGGCAACAACAAGGTGCCTATGGGAAGCCAAGGCTTTTGTTTGTTTTATTTACTGCATCTCCAGTTCCTTCTTAAAAATCATCATCAACCTTAACAGTGCACACTTCTGGATCAGTTGAACCGAAGTGCCGACACCTACGACCTTCAGGTTGTCTTTCAACCTCACTGGCATTGTTCCCAGTGCTCTCATCACCACTGGTTGCCCTTACATACTACATTCTTCAAACTTCTCTACAGGTCTTGATACTTTTTAACCCGTTCATCTTCCTTTTGTTTCAACCTTACATCCACCTGAATTGCCACATATATGATTTGTCGGCTTCTTTCTTTTTTCCCCAATCATCATCAGCTCCAATTCACCAATTTTTCCCCAATTCCCCAATCACGCATTCACGATGTAGCTGATGGTCTCACTGCTCTATAATAATAATAATAATAATAATAATAATAATAATAATTATTATTATTATTATTATTATTATTACTATTATTATTATTATTACTATTATTATTGTTGTTGTTGTTGTTGTTGTCCCCAAAGAGCATTTAAAGCGAAACTTGAAAAATACAAACTAACACACTCAGTCAGTGACTGAACTGAATTGCGTTTTAGAATTACGATTTTAGATTCTGTCCATGGTGTATTTCTGAGCTCTTGAACGTTCCCTGGTCTGTGCAGGCTATAGCATAACACTGTATATGAAAAAAAAGCATGTTGAGAATATAAATATTTTGAAAATGCTCATTAATTAGAGGCACTGTGTGTTGCTGAAATTGGGCCCGAAGTCGAACCCCCTGGTTTGAATAAACAATCGTTCGTTAAAGCAGCGTTAAAGCTTGATTTATCTGTGTGGCTCCTAGTGCTTAAACGAAACACAGGTTTACCAAAGTGCTCTTAGCTATTCACTTATAATTGGTGTATTCGGTCATCACAAGCATATGCGTTATAGGATACAATAGACCGACTCTAAAAGGAACCTCGAAAGCGCATTAAACTAGCATTAGTTCTTTCAAGAAGTGTACTCAAGGTCATTCTGATCTCCATGCGCACACCTTTCCAAAAGCGCACACGTCTCCAAAAGCGCGCGTTTTAGCTCACAAAAGAGGTGACATTGTTTGAGTTTTTTTTTGTACAAGTGGTGTACATATGGCATCCGGGTTGCAATTAAATGTTTTAAGTTGTGTGTGTGTGTGTGTGTGTGTGTGTGTGTTTTTTTTCCCCTCCAGAGCGAAGTTTCCTTTTCTTCTTTATACACAGCCTTTTCCCGAGTCTGAACAAGAGGGAAGATTTCAATAGATTGTCTGCCAGTTTAGGACAAATGGATGGCAAAAAGCTGGTCAGCGAGTTTTCAGTCTTTCATTGGCCTCTTCATTGGCCTCCTTCAAACAAAAGCTGAGGATGAAAATAAAGCCCCACCTGGTACTTCTGTTTGCTAAAATAATAATAAATAGATTTAATATAGAATTACAACAGATTGCAGAGTGGAGCAGTGGAGGAAGTATTAATCAAGGAGCTGAGGGCAGGTATCACCTGCTCTCGAGTAAGTGTCGTTTATTGTTAAATATTGTTAAATCGCGTTCGGACCAAGTCTTTACCGATATCTCCGATTTGCACAGCAACTGCTCGCTTATGTTTGCCCATACTTTGCATAACAAGCAGGATATTACACGACACTGATAAAAGATCGGACGACAAATCTGACAGCCCCAAACTCACACCTGTCTGCGTTATCCCAACATAGATCTGGCATCACTTGCTATTTGTAAAGCGGTAAGATTTGGTTTACTTTGGATTATTTCAAGGCTTTTTATAACAGCATGGCAACATCCCCTATCTCCCTGACTTATTTGTCTAGTTTATTGAAAGCATATGGTTATCAGATACCCTACAAAATACATATTTAGTTAGACTGTAGATGAGTGCTTTTGCGGAGATGTCGTCTACAATGGCAAATATTTTCTGTCCACAATAACACACTGACGTCTCTCCAATAAACTAAGATTTATCAAGACTTGTAGGAAAGAGTAAACTTGGGCAAATCATTCACATTGAAAGGTCTATGATCCCGAACTGCGAACAGACACAAGCTGCGCACTGACTTTAGTAAACAATTTGGAGCAATTTGGAGACCACAGGGCGCACGCCAATTTATACAAGTCTTTTGGAAATTAGGTGTATTTTTTGTTTTAATCAACACTGACACGAGTGATAGACACAAGCTCTTTAAAAATCTGTTCACCAAAAGATGTTTCTACAACTTTTTTGTTCCTTGGAAAACAGACTATGTGCAGAATGATCACTTTTGCGCACGACCACAGTGAATCTTAAACATGAATAATCTCTAATAAAACGTATCTGTTGTGCAGGTCATCTTAAAGTAAAGCATTTTAAAAATTCATTTAGTACGAATGGATTTGGATAATAACTTTTCCTAGGGGCAAAGGTCTGAAACAACGCAGCTCTCCTTTGGTTTCTAATTTGGAGACTATCATTAACCTAATAATAATCACATGATATTTATTAATCATAAATGGGACTGTAAGCTTAAAATCCAACTGGAACTAGGCAAAATAGATATCATTTATCAATTTAGAGTAAAATCTATTGTATTTGCGCTGAGATAAGTGTGCAATTAAATGAACTTTAAATTACACGAACCATTGTGCCAGAATTGACCAAAAACACATAGCTAAGATGTGTGTAAACCCGAGAAAGTCTGATTGGTCACTTGCTCTTCACACACAATCCAAACGTGCAGATTGGATAAAAGGAACACAAATAAACCAGAGGGTGCGTCACGTGTCTATTGTCCATGTGCATTTATAAACAGAGGATAAGCTCCCTCGGTCCGTCATCCAGTCCAGTAAAGTGCAAAAAAAATATTTATTAAAGTGGACTTGTTTTCCCTTCATAAGGTAAGATGGACCTGTGTTTGAAGAGATTTTAATATTCAGTTGTTTTTCCAGCATATTAATACATTTGTTTGACTTTTCAGTGTCGCGTGCGTCACAGGAGAGAGCCAGAGGGCGTGCATCCCACGTGCACTCAGCAGGGGTTTTCATTTTATACCCTATAAGTATGACCAAAGATAGATCAGTCATCATGACCATCAATAAACCTGAGCTGGAGGAGAAAGCACCAAGAAACAATAGCTTTTCAGTCACGTCATGCAGACGAAAATCAGTAAAAGGTCACCTGAAGACAAAACTATCAGCGTGTGGAAATCGCAGGGCGAAAGCGAATGACAGGGAAAGGCATCGCATGCACAATTTAAATTCCGCTCTAGACGCACTGAGGAGAGTGCTTCCCACCCTCCCTGATGACGCCAAACTAACCAAAATAGAGACCTTAAGATTCGCACACAATTATATCTGGGCACTGACGGAAACACTCAGAATCACGGAGGACGTGGCTCACACACCGAGTCTGGATATTGATGATGAACCCCGACATGCATCCGGTTCCGTTACTTTCCAGTGCAGTTCAGTGAGCAGCTCTTCAGCCAACTGGACCGAGAAGCAAACTTATTACACAGATCTGCTCCTGGAACAATTTGACTGCACTTTTATGCAACAGCTGTCACTTGGATGTGATAAAGACGACGCAATTCTGAGGAAAGGATTTCACTGTTTTTCTCACCCACAGAGCTCTAGCATTAGTAGCTGCACTTTGTGAAACGTGAATGATTTGACTGGGATTTTAGCTCGAAAATGGACATTTGTACTGCACTGGTTTTAATGCGTAATTGTTCAGTGTTTTGTGTTTATTCTTGTATAATTTTTTGAAACAAGAATCTTTTGCAAGAATTAGAAATGTAAAGATTTAAATACACATTCCAATAAACTCTGATGTGAAATAATGATGCTATAGTTTGTTATTTGACATACAGAGACGTTTAACTCCCTATACTCCCATCACATACACCCACTCACTCACTCACTCACTCACCCACTCACTCACTCACTCACTCACTCACTCACCCACTCACTCACTCACTCACTCACTCACTCACCTCGGGGCAGTTTGGAACAGCCAATTAGCCTAACGTGCATGTCTTTCGACTGTGGGAGGAAACCGGAGTACCTGGAGGAAACCTAGGTGAGATGGGCGCCAGCCTCTAACAGGATTAAACACGAATTTGTTTAAACAAATGAATGCATGAATGAATTAATTAAATAATTTAAAAGCCTATAGCCTACTTTAATTGGCAGTTTCAGTCTGCACCTAGGTGTGTATGTGAGTGTGTTTTGGCTCTGCGATGGTCTGGCGAGATATTCAGGGTGTAAAATTCCTAAATCTTTACAGGTTAAACTATTTTAAGAATGTAGATTAACAAAAAGATTCAAATTGACTTGTCTGTGAGTAATTATGACGGAATGCCAGAAGGACTGAGGATATAGTGTTTGATTTGATCAACTGATACAATAACCTCAGTGTCCTGTACAAGAGCATCATAGTCTCATTTTATTTTTATTGTTTGGAGGTTTGTAACCATTAAAAGCTAACCCCGTCCACAATAAACCGTTGTACTACTGCTCCAAGTTGCTACTGCTGTTAATGCATAAAACACTTTGTGTTTGTGTTTGTCAAAAGAACACTCATTAAATCTGAAAAAAATGTTTCTTATAAGCAAACATCACGCTTAATGGTTATTATAATGTAATTTGTAACTTGTCATGTTGAACTTGAACTTGTCATGTTGTGATCCATTTTTAATACACAAGTAAGCTATTTTAGAGGGCAGCTCGTTCATCAAATAGTCAGAAAACATTTGGTCTGTTTTTAAATGAAGTACTAACAGAGTATTTGGTGATTGAAATGTGTGTGTGTATGTGGTAGAGAAATGATTACGGTTTAGAGATTTGCTGTTTATTTATATCCTTTAATTTTCAGAACAATAAACGAAGACTGCCCATAACATGGTGAACTGCTTTCTGTTAATGTATTACTATCGATAGTGCATGATATTTAGGGGCCAATCAAGGTCACTGGAGGTGATACTCTACTATTTTTCATTACTACTTCTTTACTGGTTTTGACTTCGTATAGTCATTTCATCCATCATGGCTCTGTGATCCACTTTCTTGGCTGCTTGGTGCCGTCTTTTAAATCCCGTGATGTTTAAAATTCCATTTATTAATCTGTTCAAGTTGAAGTTTCTATGTTGTTCACTGGAATAATTAACTAAATGCAACTAATGTGTATGTGTAAGCTTATACATTATAAAAAAAAAACAGAAAAGGAATGTTTTTGATATTGAAGAGAAATGTATATTTTCAGGAGGGACCTGGAAGGATACTGCAAATATCAGATGTTCATGAAGTTCTCAGAAAAGAAGTTTTAGGGCTGAGAAAGGAAAATGCTGCTACGAAATGTGATCAGTATAATAGATGGTGAGTTGCTTGAACATTGTTTTTAAAAATGCTCACATTTAAGTATGAACTTACTGTTGGATTTTGGAATTATCGAGTCACAGTTATGGTACACTCTTAATTTATGGTACACTATTAATTACCAATTTATTTTAATATCTGCATCTGTATTTAGGTCAGATGTAAACTGAACTGATTGATACCTAAAGTGTGGATAATTTGCTCTGAATGACTTTGAATGAAGGGCTCTGCAGTTAATCAATAATCCTAGATTGTAAGATCTGTCATTCTCATTGTTTAGTTCAGGATGGTATCCTGTTCCAGTTCTAGGAATGATGTGGAACATTACCCTGTAGCTTCTGATTCTGGAGATAGGCGAGAACCAAACACAGCCTCACATGTATATGACTGAGGAACATCCACAGGACCATCATCACCAGCTCTTTCCATTGGGGTACAAGACCAACACTGGTTTGCTCTCAATCTCAATGACAATGTTTTCATTATTCTGTAAATATTATATGATATGGTCACTTTTATTTCTTCACTTTCTTGCACTCTGAAGCATGGAAACTGGGGAGATTAACAACACGCGTACAAGAGGACTATATAGACTTGGATTAACTGCCCCTCACAGCACTCCACTTCTCTATGAGAACTTCTAGTATGCATCCTTATTTGCCTTCATTTTTGTTTAAGCTTATGTTTCACAATGTTTCTATAGAACTTCAATAGAACATTTTTTGAAAGGAATGGATTTTTTTTGGCCACTAGATGGCAGACGTATACTCCGTTTCATAACTATTCACCCCCTTGGAAACTTCCGTGTAGTGACGACTTGGGATTAAAATCTCTTTTTAAAACGTGTTTGAAAAAAACAACAAAAAACATCCAACAAAAAACAACCCTCTGAACATCCATCCTCTGGGTCAGTGCTTGTTAAAACCACCTTTGCAGCAACAGTTTTAACAACATAAACATTTTAATAAGTCTAGTACTTTGTGACGTCTTCACTTTGTGGGAAATATTAATAAAGTGTTGCCTTTTTAAATAAAACGAAACAAAAAAGGTATTTAGATAGTGTTCTACTGTGCCCACAGTCTAGAAATGCAGTCTCTGTTTTAGGACCCAGCTATAAAACCTACAAAATTTATTGTGAATTTTGTTTTTGTATGATGCAAAAGCTGACTCCATCTCTCTCTCTCTCTCTCTCTCTCTCTCTCTCTCTCACACACACACACACACACACACACACACGACAAATAAGGGATTACTGACTCATTCCTCTTTCTCTTGTACATTGTATTGACTCATTGTTCTTAGTCATTTCTCTTTCTCTCTTTCTATTCCTGATAGCAAGACATATTCTGCCATAGAAAAGTCACGAAGATCAAGGTCCTGTTCACTTCACAGCAAAAATAAAAAATCGGCATGTCCTCTATCTATGGAAGAGAGGGCAACGTTAATAAAAAAAAAGCTTCCAAGTATCAATAGTAATGCACAAGTAAAGCTTCCAAGTATCAACAGTGCCAAAGCACATTATAGTTTTGTCTCAACTGTGGTTGAAAATGTCATTCTTGGTATGATGAGCATAATGTCCTGTGAGGCAGGTGTATAGATAAGAAGTGAAGAATATAGTTATGACCCTTCAAGTCTATCTTGGAATGTTACTACTGTCTGACGTATACAAGTAAATCAGCAGCAAGTCTTTTGAATGCTGATAGTGCAGGAAAATATATCCAGTTACAAGGACTTTTTATTTCCATGCCCATGGCATGCTGTTAAAAAAACAGGGATACAAGAACATGTAGAAGAAAACATGGCAAGCTGCCAGCCATGTGGGATGTTTGTGATCGATGTATTTAGCAATCGATCCTCATTGCTTTTGATGAATGTATTGTTGCTTTTAGAAAAGTTCCTTTGAACCATATACGCCCAACAAGTCAGCAAAATTTGCAGAATGCAAAATGAAGCTATGCAAATTAAGAAGGCAAATTTATACAGAAAAAAAGGGGTAATACTCCTGAAAAACACCACAGAAACGATCACATAAGGGCCCTCCTGAATGTGACTGCTGAACTATAGGGGATCACAAGATGACTTATGAAGTAAAGACATCTCAGTGGCATGAAGGTCAAGAATGTAAGTTTCCCTGTCTTTGCACCGCTGTCTTAGTATACAAATAAAAAAGGTTTCTCTGGATCAGCACAATGCATGCACACACAGCTCTGATTGACAGACAAGACAACAAAACAGGGTGGAGTAGACATTTTTATACAAAGTCATCACTGCCAAATATAGCTGCTGAAAAAACAGTTGCCCCAGGGTGCTTTTTTTTTTTTTTTTTTAATCT
Source organism: Tandanus tandanus (assembly GCA_039654325.1). NCBI lineage: Eukaryota > Metazoa > Chordata > Actinopteri > Siluriformes > Plotosidae > Tandanus > Tandanus tandanus. Next base: position 31,251,011 of record JBCNYH010000027.1, on the reverse strand, counting down.
CCTGGCATTTTCTTTAAGATAAACACCAACCACAATTTTCTCAATTGATTTGAATTTTAGTGATCAGAACAATGGAAAAAAAAAACCACACTGGATGAGAAGCTTCTTGGTGCAGATGTTCAGGTACAGGTGAAGTCTTAAATAGAGAGTAAATAACATCATCAGAATATAACATAATATCATCAGAACATGTTCTGGACACCCATGCTCCAAATAGGTCATGCATGGTCACCTTCAGTAAAACCGCCCCATGGTTCACTAGCGAGCTCCGGCAGATGAAAACAGCTGGACATGCCCTTGAGTGACGCTATGTGTCAAGTCAACTAACTGTCCACAAGTTAGCCTACAGGGAACATCAAAAGCTTTATTCTAAAGCACATACCACCACCAGATCACAGTATTATTCAAACATAATCAATAACAATTCCGGCAACTCCAAATGACTCTTTTCTGTAGTAATCACCTGCTCAAACCTCAAGCCCATAATAGCAATAATCTAACAAAGGAGCAGTGTAATACATTAATTTCATTCTTTCCCACAAAAGTAGATAACATCCGCTCATCACTGTCCGTCACCATCCCGCCACTCCAAGACCTGGCCTCCTCAAAACCTCTTAGTGCCTCTTACAGTTTTCCACCACTACAGTGAGTTAAGTCCATGGCCTCAAGCATGAGACCATCAGCATGCTCCCTGGACCCACTCCCAACTCCCCTGGTAAAACCAAATGCCTACGTTATTAGTCCTCTAATCACCAATATCATTAATCAGTCCCTCCAGAGCAGTACAGTACCAAGAACACTCATCAAAACCACAGTCATTAGACCACTTCTCAAAAAAACATTCTTTAGACTAGAAGTCATGGCAAATTACCGCACAATCTCCAACCTCCCATTTCTTTCAGAGGTTTTGGGGAAAGTGGTCCTCGCTGCTGCTCGCTGGTGGTTAGTCGCTGCTGACCAGGGCTTCCCGTCACTCCTTATCATCCTGGATCTCACTGCTGCCTTTTTACCGCTCTCACTGTAGCCTATTCTTCTACACTGTCTCCAGCACTTAGTTAGATTCACTGGTGCTGCTCTGAAGTGAATTGGTTCATATCTCACAGATAGGACTGAGTATGTAACCCTGGGAGATGTAAGATTGCGGTCCCATATTGTCATCTGTGGGGTTCCACAGGGCCCAGTTCTGGGGCCGGCCATTTTTAACATCTATGTGCTCCCACTGGGCCACGTCATCCGCAGGCATGGAGTTTTATTTCATTTCTATGCAGATGAAACTCAGCTATATGTGAGATTGAACCCAACCTCCCCCACCCTTCCTGCCTGGAGGAGATAAAGGCATGGATGTCTCAGAACTTTCTGCAGCTTAACAGCACTCATTGGTGCCCCCCACCAGCTAAGTTCTTCCACTGTTAACTGTGTTACCTTCTCTGGCCATAACATTCCCCTCTCTCCCTCTGTCAGCAATCTGGGGGTCAAATTTGACCCCCACCTGTCATTTGATACACATGTCCACCACCTCTGAAAACTGCTTTCCTTCACCTCAGGAACATCGTCAAACTTCACCCACTCCTATCCCTCCATGATGCTGAGAGGCTGGTCCATGCCTTTGTCTCCTCCAGGCTGGATTACTGTAATGTACTCCTGGTCGAGATTCCTGGCAGGAGCCTTCAGAAGCTCCAAAACATTCAGAACAGCGCTGCCAGGATCCTGATGAGGGTGCGTAAATACGAACACATCACTCCCATCCTCCAGACAATGGCTCCCCATCCACCTCCGTATCAAGTAGAAACTCTGCGTCCTCACTCATCAGTGCATCCATGGAAACGCCCGCAATATCGAAGAGAACTCCTCACACTACAAACCACAAGACTCCTTCGCTCCACAAACACATTCTGCCTTTGGCCTCCCAGGACTAAACTACACACGATGGGGGATTGAGCCTTTTCCTCTGCTGCTCCTCAGCTCTGGAATGCAATGCCAGAGTACCTGAGGGCGCCAAAAACTGTGGACTGCTTTAAAAGACAGCTGAAGTCAGTTCTATTTAAAAAGGCCTACTAACTGTGATTGCTCTGTTTTTTTTAATCTGCTTTATGCAGCACTTTTAAACTTAGCTTGTGTTTCTATCCTTTGATTTTAACTTTTGTCTTATTTTAGCTTGCGTTTTATTCTTGTCTTACTGCCAAGTGTAGCACTTTCAGACTTGCCTCAAATGTAAAGTGAATTGTAAATAAAATTGATTATTATTGAAAAATTAAATGTGACCAAAATCTTTAAGTTGTCCATAAAGTAAAATAAAGTGTCATTTAAAGGATGTTGGATCACCATTAGTGATCTCAATGTGTGTTAGAAAACATTCACCACACCAGCCTGAACTGTTGAGACATGGATTGTTTTTATTTTATGAAATGTGCTGTGAGTTAAAACAACTTATGTAGTAGTTAAACAAGTCGGCATTAAAAGAATTTATTCAGTTCAGTCATATTTATTAAATCAGTTGCAGAAAAGCTATTGGAAGCAAAGACATAATACTTTACTTGAAATAAACGGTCCTTAAGTAACCAAGCTAAAGATTAATGAATGACTGTATTACTGTGCATATTTGTTGCTTCCAGAGAAAGCTGAAGCACTGAGATTGTTTTCCACTTTTCCAGCGAGATGAAATCATTGGTCCCTAAATCTTTGACAGTCCCAAAAGTCAAATTGAATATGGTTACAGTAAATTTTCCAGAAATGTCCAAGTTCACCACCATATTCACCTTTCCTTTATATTTAAGTGCAAATTCTAAGCAATGTGCCACCTTGTCCTTTGTAAGATTAGTATTTTCACAAGGACTTGAACAGAATTATAGCACCACCACATTTGTTTTACTGCCTCACACACGGAATGTCTACAAAACTGGAATGTCTTATATTAGAAACACTTCATGTGGATAGTCTCTTTGAAATTATGAGTTATCAAATCACTAAAATGTAGATATTTAGTGTACTTACTCGAATAGATTTATATAGTAGCTCTTCATTGCAGTAAAGAGTTACTATATCCAAAATGCAATAGAAAAACTATCCTCATGAAGTGGTTTTAATTTGCTTGGAATTCCTCAATGCAGGGAAATGTGCAGTTTTTAAGCATCAGCAAAGAAGCATCTATTTTGGGAAGACAGTGACGACTTCATAACCCTCAGGAGGCGTCACTCGTTCACGTGCGTGCTTCTCACAGTAAATCTTGTCCTCGACAAAAAAATGTCCTTTATTTTTCAGATTCATTCCGCAGTCAGTGCAGACGTAGCACTCAGGGTGGCGGAACTTATCTCGTAGTTTGACAAACATGCCCCTATGTTAAAGAAAAAAGGTCTTCCGTTAAAAACAGAAACAGAAGAAATTAATAGAACATTTTAACCATTAAACTACATAAATTGCATTATTATAATATCAAACAAGGGGGAAAGTGGGGAGGGGAGAAGGAATTGTATACACTGGAATGCGTATGCGATGGACTGGTGAGCTGTTCAGGGTGTATCTCACCTTCACCCAAAATCAGCTGAAATAGGCTCCAGCCTCCCCGTGATGACAAATTCAGCAAATAAATGGATGGATATTCAAATATAGACACAATTTTATGGTTTTTTTTATTTTAAAATGGGGAGGTAACTTACACAATCCCTGAGCCACATTTGTCACAGACGGACAGTTTCTCAGTACCGCCCACAGAAGAAGCGATTTTTGTAGTGGGTGCTTTTACACTTCTAAACCCAGAGGGTTTGTCAGAATCACCTGTGCAAAGATTCAGAAAAGAAAAGCTACGAAAGCCTAACTTTAACAGTGGCATACAGTCTATTTGTGTTCAGAAAATGACATGAAATGCCAGATATGTGTAAAGGTGTAGTACCAGTCTCAAGGATCTCCTGCAGTACTCTGAATGAAGCAGACTGGCGTGGAGGCTCACTCGACTCTTGGTTCTCATTCAGCATTTTATAGACCTCTGAGTCAGCAGCAATCGATGGTATTGCTGGGACAGGCTTGGTGAGATCTGAACTGAAATGGCGCAAAAACTGTAATTAGCAGTGTAACCAGAGACACTGAAAAACACCAGCCTATAATTCAAAGAAATAGAAGATTTTCAAGTGAGACTATTCATTTTTAATGGGGTTAAAAATGATAAGTAAAATTTAAATCAGAGCAATTCTTACTTATCACTTGGCTCAATGGACGGCACAGTGGTCTTGGCACCGCCAACAGTGCTGTTAAAGTTCTTGATGTTATCAGAGGAGTACAAGCCTGCTGGATTATTATACTGGCTTGTAACCACCCGTGAACCTGGTGAGTTGAACGGGAGAGCACTTCTGTTGTGAGCAGAACCTATGTGTTTCACTTCCTGTAGACAGTGAAGGAAGAGGTCAAAGCATCCTAAGAGAAAGTATATCCAGTATGAATTGCATGGTGTTGAAACCCCACGACAACAATGCAAAACAGGCACAAGAAAAGAGTGGTTCAACTACAGATACTTATCCATCCATTAAATAAAATGATACAAAGATTCAGGCATTACCTAAAAGCAGAGCTCATGACAGATGTCTCTACTGAGAGGTTTCTAAACCTGGGTTTTCTTTCCAGTTCCTGCTTTTATTTATATTACCTGTCTTGAGTTTACGTATCTGTGTAATGAGCTTTTTTGGGCTTTAGTTTCGTTATTAATAATAACTATATTTTTATTTTTTGTTTTTTTATCGCCGCCTGTTGTCATGCATGTCAGCAATGTAGGATAGTCAATCAGCATCAGTTTAGTGACGTGGCAGCCTTATTGGGTTTTCATGTGGTCAGCACGCAAAGACACTGGACGGACACAGGAAAGGCTTTTAAGCCATATTCCATAACTATGATGCTCCACTCAGGAGCTCCACTAACAATACAATAAAGATAAGGCAAGTACATTAGGTACAGAATAACACGAAATTACAGTTAAATGTAAAATGTGCATGGTTACTGGTTGAATATTTTCAGATTTATCTACGCTACCATTCAAAAGTTTGGGGTCACCCAGAAAATTTCACATTTTCCATGAAAACACAAACTTGCATCAATCAAATCAGTTGCAATGAATATAAAATGAATACAAAAATATAGTCAAGACTTTGACAAGGTAACAAATTTGCTTTTGTCTAAAATCCTGCGTTTGCAGCTATTACAACCTTGCAGACCTTTGTCATTCTAGTTGTCAATTTCTCAAGGCAAGATGAGGAAATTTCAGCCCATGCTTTCACAAGTTGATGGCTTGATAGACACTTCTTTACTTCTACCATACGGTCAAGCTGCTCCCACAACAGCTCAATTAGATTGAGATCTAGTCAATCCGCTGGCCATTCCATTATTAACAGAACACCAGCTGACTGCATCTTCTCTAAATAGCTCTTGCATAATTTGGGTCATTGTCCTGTTGTAGGAGAAAAGTGGCTTCAATCAAGTGCTGTACACAGGGTCTGGCACTGTGTTGCAGAATGGAGTGATAGCCTTCCATGTTCAGATATACATGTAAAGATGGTGTCAAACACTCCTCCAGCATCTTTTCCTTTATTCTGAACCTTATAAAATGTTTTTTGACCCAAGCACCTCAAATTTACATTAATCTTTTTGTACTTTTTTGTTACAAAAAGGTGCTTTTCTTTCAAAAACAAATACATTTCTAACTGACCCCAAACTTTTGAACAGTAGTGTACATAAACAAAAAAAATGATAAGATGCCTGTGTATCCTGTAATAAGTCAACAATATGCAAGATAAAGAGAAAGGTAGTTTTAAAAATCTATTTCTTAGTTTTCAGCAGATCAGAAATGAAATCTTTCCATACACTAATGCCACATGCTATTATCCAATTATAGTCACATGACATAAAGGCACACCTTTGAAACCATAAGACAAAATGTCTCTAAATGAAGCTCTAAATAAAATGACTTCATACCCACAACTTTTACCAAATACAAAATTATAGAATATAATCATGCATTGAATAATAATAATAGTTTCATATGGCTCAATATATCTAAAGACTGAATGGTGACTATCTCTGCCACAGCACAAGTTTAACTAACACACACTCACTGAAGCCTAGAAGCAAATGCATCCTTCATTCACATCAGATGTACAACACAGTATGAATTTGTCTTCAACATGACATATGCTATAACTTTTAAAACATTCCCAGCACAGCACTAACTCTCCCACAAGTACATACTTCCGGCATTTGCTCAGTCTTTGACCTTTAATTTCAGGCTTGCCTGCAGGAACTGGAAGAATCTCTGCATTACGTCTTGGTTTGGCTCATAAACCTTTGTCTCCATGGATATGATTTGTTAGGATGTAAATAATGACTTCATGTTGTACCCTGCCTTTGTTTGCTTTATTTTTTTTCTTCTTGCTATGATGGCTCTGCTCTTTATGACTATCTCATTCTCTCTGCAGGTAAAAGGCCTGGGCTAGCCAAAGTTCTTCTCAATGCCATGGAATGTTAATTACTACAGGCCATAGCGACATGTACCTGCGATTCTGAGGCCAGATTCATCTTGTATGGATGTGTCTTTCCATCTTCAGAAACAAGGGGAGACCACGTTTTTGACTCTGATCTAAGAAAAGGAAAAGCACTGACTTAGTAGAGGAAGAAAGCTGAAAAGGTTGGCACAATACTTGTGCAAGAAACCTCAAATTACCGTAAACATGCATGACTCTTCATTAACCAAATGTTCAACTGCAAATTTGTTTAATTATAGAAAAATATTACCAACATAATTTATATGAATAAACCAGGGCCTCAGTCACTGTAAAATTTTCAACTAATTAAAATAAAGTGACTGAAGATAGCAATGATGCAAACAAAAACAGAGTGTACAATCTTTCTCTCTTTCACTATTAGGGATAAAATATCATGTCGAGTACCTTTCTATGGAGAGGACCATTTCTTCGACACAGCCCTTGATCTTATTCTGCGCTTCTAAGTGAGTCATTCCCTCTGTCCTCTCTCCATCAATGGCAACAATCATGTCACCAATACAAAGGTTGGCCTGGGCTGCTTTACTTCCTGGGGTTACCTTGTGAATAAAGTGGGTACTATTCATTTGTCTCATCTGAGAGAGGATATCATTATCAAAGCTGATTATTATTACACAATATTAGACTACAATATTGATATTAATCAGGTGTAAATTTTTGTTCTGATTGATCATTTAGATTCATAACACCAGATGTTGCATATAAATGCAGAATACAAATTCACTGAAGCACAGAGCTTGGCTATTGGTGTTGCATAAAAATGAAAAGAAAAAAGGAACTGGTGTATCACTAAATTTAGATAAGATGGGTTTTATATATATATATATATATATATATATATATATATATATATATATATTAGTCCACAGTTTCATTCATCACACACACACAAACTGTCA